>OZ020507.1:127870058-128121058 GCA_963971375.1 Platycheirus rosarum
AACAACAACAACAACAACAACAACAACAACAACAACAACAACAACAACAACAACAACAACAACAACAACAACAACAACAACAACAACAACAACAACAACAACAACAACAACAACAACAACAACAACAACAACAACAACAACAACAACAACAACAACAACAACAACAACAACAACAACAACAACAACAACAACAACAACAACAACAACAACAACAACAACAACAACAACAACAACAACAACAACAACAACAACAACAACAACAACAACAACAACAACAACAACAACAACAACAACAACAACAACAACAACAACAACAACAACAACAACAACAACAACAACAACAACAACAACAACAACAACAACAACAACAACAACAACAACAACAACAACAACAACAACAACAACAACAACAACAACAACAACAACAACAACAACAACAACAACAACAACAACAACAACAACAACAACAACAACAACAACAACAACAACAACAACAACAACAACAACAACAACAACAACAACAACAACAACAACAACAACAACAACAACAACAACAACAACAAGAACAACAACAACAACAACAAGAACAACAACAACAACAACAACAACAACAACAACAACAACAACAACAACAACAACAACAACAACAACAACAACAACAACAACAACAACAACAACAACAACAACAACAACAACAACAACAACAACAACAACAACAACAACAACAACAACAACAACAACAACAACAACAACAACAACAACAACAACAACAACAACAACAACAACAACAACAACAACAACAACAACAACAACAACAACAACAACAACAACAACAACAACAACAACAACAACAACAACAACAACAACAACAACAACAACAACAACAACAACAACAACAACAACAACAACAACAACAACAACAACAACAACAACAACAACAACAACAACAACAACAACAACAACAACAACAACAACAACAACAACAACAACAACAACAACAACAACAACAACAACAACAACAACAACAACAACAACAACAACAACAACAACAACAACAACAACAACAACAACAACAACAACAACAACAACAACAACAACAACAACAACAACAACAACAACAACAACAACAACAACAACAACAACAACAACAACAACAACAACAACAACAACAACAACAACAACAACAACAACAACAACAACAACAACAACAACAACAACAACAACAACAACAACAACAACAACAACAACAACAACAACAACAACAACAACAACAACAACAACAACAACAACAACAACAACAACAACAACAACAACAACAACAACAACAACAACAACAACAACAACAACAACAACAACAACAACAACAACAACAACAACAACAACAACAACAACAACAACAACAACAACAACAACAACAACAACAACAACAACAACAACAACAACAACAACAACAACAACAACAACAACAACAACAACAACAACAACAACAACAACAACAACAACAACAACAACAACAACAACAACAACAACAACAACAACAACAACAACAACAACAACAACAACAACAACAACAACAACAACAACAACAACAACAACAACAACAACAACAACAACAACAACAACAACAACAACAACAACAACAACAACAACAACAACAACAACAACAACAACAACAACAACAACAACAACAACAACAACAACAACAACAACAACAACAACAACAACAACAACAACAACAACAACAACAACAACAACAACAACAACAACAACAACAACAACAACAACAACAACAACAACAACAACAACAACAACAACAACAACAACAACAACAACAACAACAACAACAACAACAACAACAACAACAACAACAACAACAACAACAACAACAACAACAACAACAACAACAACAACAACAACAACAACAACAACAACAACAACAACAACAACAACAACAACAACAACAACAACAACAACAACAACAACAACAACAACAACAACAACAACAACAACAACAACAACAACAACAACAACAACAACAACAACAACAACAACAACAACAACAACAACAACAACAACAACAACAACAACAACAACAACAACAACAACAACAACAACAACAACAACAACAACAACAACAACAACAACAACAACAACAACAACAACAACAACAACAACAACAACAACAACAACAACAACAACAACAACAACAACAACAACAACAACAACAACAACAACAACAACAACAACAACAACAACAACAACAACAACAACAACAACAACAACAACAACAACAACAACAACAACAACAACAACAACAACAACAACAACAACAACAACAACAACAACAACAACAACAACAACAACAACAACAACAACAACAACAACAACAACAACAACAACAACAACAACAACAACAACAACAACAACAACAACAACAACAACAACAACAACAACAACAACAACAACAACAACAACAACAACAACAACAACAACAACAACAACAACAACAACAACAACAACAACAACAACAACAACAACAACAACAACAACAACAACAACAACAACAACAACAACAACAACAACAACAACAACAACAACAACAACAACAACAACAACAACAACAACAACAACAACAACAACAACAACAACAACAACAACAACAACAACAACAACAACAACAACAACAACAACAACAACAACAACAACAACAACAACAACAACAACAACAACAACAACAACAACAACAACAACAACAACAACAACAACAACAACAACAACAACAACAACAACAACAACAACAACAACAACAACAACAACAACAACAACAACAACAACAACAACAACAACAACAACAACAACAACAACAACAACAACAACAACAACAACAACAACAACAACAACAACAACAACAACAACAACAACAACAACAACAACAACAACAACAACAACAACAACAACAACAACAACAACAACAACAACAACAACAACAACAACAACAACAACAACAACAACAACAACAACAACAACAACAACAACAACAACAACAACAACAACAACAACAACAACAACAACAACAACAACAACAACAACAACAACAACAACAACAACAACAACAACAACAACAACAACAACAACAACAACAACAACAACAACAACAACAACAACAACAACAACAACAACAACAACAACAACAACAACAACAACAACAACAACAACAACAACAACAACAACAACAACAACAACAACAACAACAACAACAACAACAACAACAACAACAACAACAACAACAACAACAACAACAACAACAACAACAACAACAACAACAACAACAACAACAACAACAACAACAACAACAACAACAACAACAACAACAACAACAACAACAACAACAACAACAACAACAACAACAACAACAACAACAACAACAACAACAACAACAACAACAACAACAACAACAACAACAACAACAACAACAACAACAACAACAACAACAACAACAACAACAACAACAAGAACAACAACAAGAACAACAACAAGAACAACAACAAGAACAACAACAACAACAACAACAACAACAACAACAACAACAACAACAACAACAACAACAACAACAACAACAACAACAACAACAACAACAACAACAACAACAACAACAACAACAACAACAACAACAACAACAACAACAACAACAACAACAACAACAACAACAACAACAACAACAACAACAACAACAACAACAACAACAACAACAACAACAACAACAACAACAACAACAACAACAACAACAACAACAACAACAACAACAACAACAACAACAACAACAACAACAACAACAACAACAACAACAACAACAACAACAACAACAACAACAACAACAACAACAACAACAACAACAACAACAACAACAACAACAACAACAACAACAACAACAACAACAACAACAACAACAACAACAACAACAACAACAACAACAACAACAACAACAACAACAACAACAACAACAACAACAACAACAACAACAACAACAACAACAACAACAACAACAACAACAACAACAACAACAACAACAACAACAACAACAACAACAACAACAACAACAACAACAACAACAACAACAACAACAACAACAACAACAACAACAACAACAACAACAACAACAACAACAACAACAACAACAACAACAACAACAACAACAACAACAACAACAACAACAACAACAACAACAACAACAACAACAACAACAACAACAACAACAACAACAACAACAACAACAACAACAACAACAACAACAACAACAACAACAACAACAACAACAACAACAACAACAACAACAACAACAACAACAACAACAACAACAACAACAACAACAACAACAACAACAACAACAACAACAACAACAACAACAACAACAACAACAACAACAACAACAACAACAACAACAACAACAACAACAACAACAACAACAACAACAACAACAACAACAACAACAACAACAACAACAACAACAACAACAACAACAACAACAACAACAACAACAACAACAACAACAACAACAACAACAACAACAACAACAACAACAACAACAACAACAACAACAACAACAACAACAACAACAACAACAACAACAACAACAACAACAACAACAACAACAACAACAACAACAACAACAACAACAACAACAACAACAACAACAACAACAACAACAACAACAACAACAACAACAACAACAACAACAACAACAACAACAACAACAACAACAACAACAACAACAACAACAACAACAACAACAACAACAACAACAACAACAACAACAACAACAACAACAACAACAACAACAACAACAACAACAACAACAACAACAACAACAACAACAACAACAACAACAACAACAACAACAACAACAACAACAACAACAACAACAACAACAACAACAACAACAACAACAACAACAACAACAACAACAACAACAACAACAACAACAACAACAACAACAACAACAACAACAACAACAACAACAACAACAACAACAACAACAACAACAACAACAACAACAACAACAACAACAACAACAACAACAACAACAACAACAACAACAACAACAACAACAACAACAACAACAACAACAACAACAACAACAACAACAACAACAACAACAACAACAACAACAACAACAACAACAACAACAACAACAACAACAACAACAACAACAACAACAACAACAACAACAACAACAACAACAACAACAACAACAACAACAACAACAACAACAACAACAACAACAACAACAACAACAACAACAACAACAACAACAACAACAACAACAACAACAACAACAACAACAACAACAACAACAACAACAACAACAACAACAACAACAACAACAACAACAACAACAACAACAACAACAACAACAACAACAACAACAACAACAACAACAACAACAACAACAACAACAACAACAACAACAACAACAACAACAACAACAACAACAACAACAACAACAACAACAACAACAACAACAACAACAACAACAACAACAACAACAACAACAACAACAACAACAACAACAACAACAACAACAACAACAACAACAACAACAACAACAACAACAACAACAACAACAACAACAACAACAACAACAACAACAACAACAACAACAACAACAACAACAACAACAACAACAACAACAACAACAACAACAACAACAACAACAACAACAACAACAACAACAACAACAACAACAACAACAACAACAACAACAACAACAACAACAACAACAACAACAACAACAACAACAACAACAACAACAACAACAACAACAACAACAACAACAACAACAACAACAACAACAACAACAACAACAACAACAACAACAACAACAACAACAACAACAACAACAACAACAACAACAACAACAACAACAACAACAACAACAACAACAACAACAACAACAACAACAACAACAACAACAACAACAACAACAACAACAACAACAACAACAACAACAACAACAACAACAACAACAACAACAACAACAACAACAACAACAACAACAACAACAACAACAACAACAACAACAACAACAACAACAACAACAACAACAACAACAACAACAACAACAACAACAACAACAACAACAACAACAACAACAACAACAACAACAACAACAACAACAACAACAACAACAACAACAACAACAACAACAACAACAACAACAACAACAACAACAACAACAACAACAACAACAACAACAACAACAACAACAACAACAACAACAACAACAACAACAACAACAACAACAACAACAACAACAACAACAACAACAACAACAACAACAACAACAACAACAACAACAACAACAACAACAACAACAACAACAACAACAACAACAACAACAACAACAACAACAACAACAACAACAACAACAACAACAACAACAACAACAACAACAACAACAACAACAACAACAACAACAACAACAACAACAACAACAACAACAACAACAACAACAACAACAACAACAACAACAACAACAACAACAACAACAACAACAACAACAACAACAACAACAACAACAACAACAACAACAACAACAACAACAACAACAACAACAACAACAACAACAACAACAACAACAACAACAACAACAACAACAACAACAACAACAACAACAACAACAACAACAACAACAACAACAACAACAACAACAACAACAACAACAACAACAACAACAACAACAACAACAACAACAACAACAACAACAACAACAACAACAACAACAACAACAACAACAACAACAACAACAACAACAACAACAACAACAACAACAACAACAACAACAACAACAACAACAACAACAACAACAACAACAACAACAACAACAACAACAACAACAACAACAACAACAACAACAACAACAACAACAACAACAACAACAACAACAACAACAACAACAACAACAACAACAACAACAACAACAACAACAACAACAACAACAACAACAACAACAACAACAACAACAACAACAACAACAACAACAACAACAACAACAACAACAACAACAACAACAACAACAACAACAACAACAACAACAACAACAACAACAACAACAACAACAACAACAACAACAACAACAACAACAACAACAACAACAACAACAACAACAACAACAACAACAACAACAACAACAACAACAACAACAACAACAACAACAACAACAACAACAACAACAACAACAACAACAACAACAACAACAACAACAACAACAACAACAACAACAACAACAACAACAACAACAACAACAACAACAACAACAACAACAACAACAACAACAACAACAACAACAACAACAACAACAACAACAACAACAACAACAACAACAACAACAACAACAACAACAACAACAACAACAACAACAACAACAACAACAACAACAACAACAACAACAACAACAACAACAACAACAACAACAACAACAACAACAACAACAACAACAACAACAACAACAACAACAACAACAACAACAACAACAACAACAACAACAACAACAACAACAACAACAACAACAACAACAACAACAACAACAACAACAACAACAACAACAACAACAACAACAACAACAACAACAACAACAACAACAACAACAACAACAACAACAACAACAACAACAACAACAACAACAACAACAACAACAACAACAACAACAACAACAACAACAACAACAACAACAACAACAACAACAACAACAACAACAACAACAACAACAACAACAACAACAACAACAACAACAACAACAACAACAACAACAACAACAACAACAACAACAACAACAACAACAACAACAACAACAACAACAACAACAACAACAACAACAACAACAACAACAACAACAACAACAACAACAACAACAACAACAACAACAACAACAACAACAACAACAACAACAACAACAACAACAACAACAACAACAACAACAACAACAACAACAACAACAACAACAACAACAACAACAACAACAACAACAACAACAACAACAACAACAACAACAACAACA
Organism: Platycheirus rosarum; assembly: GCA_963971375.1. Classification (NCBI taxonomy): domain Eukaryota; kingdom Metazoa; phylum Arthropoda; class Insecta; order Diptera; family Syrphidae; genus Platycheirus; species Platycheirus rosarum. Next base: position 127,878,112 of record OZ020507.1, read on the forward strand.
ACAACAACAACAACAACAACAACAACAACAACAACAACAACAACAACAACAACAACAACAACAACAACAACAACAACAACAACAACAACAACAACAACAACAACAACAACAACAACAACAACAACAACAACAACAACAACAACAACAACAACAACAACAACAACAACAACAACAACAACAACAACAACAACAACAACAACAACAACAACAACAACAACAACAACAACAACAACAACAACAACAACAACAACAACAACAACAACAACAACAACAACAACAACAACAACAACAACAACAACAACAACAACAACAACAACAACAACAACAACAACAACAACAACAACAACAACAACAACAACAACAACAACAACAACAACAACAACAACAACAACAACAACAACAACAACAACAACAACAACAACAACAACAACAACAACAACAACAACAACAACAACAACAACAACAACAACAACAACAACAACAACAACAACAACAACAACAACAACAACAACAACAACAACAACAACAACAACAACAACAACAACAACAACAACAACAACAACAACAACAACAACAACAACAACAACAACAACAACAACAACAACAACAACAACAACAACAACAACAACAACAACAACAACAACAACAACAACAACAACAACAACAACAACAACAACAACAACAACAACAACAACAACAACAACAACAACAACAACAACAACAACAACAACAACAACAACAACAACAACAACAACAACAACAACAACAACAACAACAACAACAACAACAACAACAACAACAACAACAACAACAACAACAACAACAACAACAACAACAACAACAACAACAACAACAACAACAACAACAACAACAACAACAACAACAACAACAACAACAACAACAACAACAACAACAACAACAACAACAACAACAACAACAACAACAACAACAACAACAACAACAACAACAACAACAACAACAACAACAACAACAACAACAACAACAACAACAACAACAACAACAACAACAACAACAACAACAACAACAACAACAACAACAACAACAACAACAACAACAACAACAACAACAACAACAACAACAACAACAACAACAACAACAACAACAACAACAACAACAACAACAACAACAACAACAACAACAACAACAACAACAACAACAACAACAACAACAACAACAACAACAACAACAACAACAACAACAACAACAACAACAACAACAACAACAACAACAACAACAACAACAACAACAACAACAACAACAACAACAACAACAACAACAACAACAACAACAACAACAACAACAACAACAACAACAACAACAACAACAACAACAACAACAACAACAACAACAACAACAACAACAACAACAACAACAACAACAACAACAACAACAACAACAACAACAACAATTTCATCATAAAATCGTTGCTAGGCACACCGAAAAGGTTTCACAACGGAAAGCAACAGCGCTGACCGCTGTCTTACAATGGTTGCAGTTCCCCATCGTGCATCATTTCTTAGGATGTTATAACCTTCACAAGATGGTTTGTGTCTGCTGCTCAATCTTGTCTCTGAAAAGAAACAAATATCGGTCTTTGAACTTTTCAGTATGTTGGAAAGTGCAAAACGTCTGTCAGGGGAAATTATTGAGTTGAAATTCATCGATGTTATGTTAAGTTTTGTTTGGGCCATTATATAACAAAAGAAGAGACGAACTCTACGTACGCAACCATTTTTTCTTCTTTTGACTGCAGTTTTAGGTATGTTGGCCGAAATTGTCTAATTTCAAGCAAAAGGTCCTTAAACGGAATATTAAACAGGTTTTTGAATTCTTTCGGGAAGTCACTAAGATTTTCTGATTGGGGTGCATCTTTACCAATAATTGGGGTTTTGTTGGTTGTATTTTTAGCAATATCAGCAAAAGAATATTTAGGGTGGCTAACTGGGTTACCATCTCTTGAACTACGTTTTTATTTGTTTGCTATACGAAGCCAAGTTTGAATTTAAAACTTGTTTTCTATCTCTATACTTGACGTATGATGGGCAACTCTGAGAATTTGCTGCATGCCATATTTCAGTACAGTTTTCACATTTTAGTGTTGGCACCTCAAGATTATTTTCCTTTTTTGAATTGTATGCTTCAATGCACGGTTCCGAAGCGTGAACTTCTCCACATACAACACAACGCGTACTGTTGGCACAGCATTCACCTGTGTGGTCAATAATGCAAATGGAGGTTAGATTGCATATCATGACCATGAGTGAAATGCACTGGCTCATCATTTCTCCTCTTTCTCTTATTGAGGACCGTGGTCCATTCATTTGAGTTGTAGTTCTTATCAGAGTTCATTGTAGTACTTGGAGTAGAATTTGCTCTCTCAAAACTGGATGGTGCAGCTTGTTTAGTGATTGTCATCACGTGTAAAATCTAAAGGGACTTCACAAAAATTACTGTTTTTGATCGAATTCACGTTTTTATTAATGATCTCGTTATATCCCAGCTAACCTGGAATATAATTTGTATTGGGTTCACTACTATCCACTTTATAGAGTATCTATTTATCTCACAGAAGGGAAAATTCAGTTCAGAATTTGATTATGAGTGCGGTTTTCCGCAGTACGGGAATGAATTGACTTAAACATAGATACGTCTGTTCGCTCTCGTTTATCACTCCAAACTCCCTCCTTTATCTACATATGTAGATATAATGCATATTTTCGGTCTTGAAACATATGTAATTGCATTTATTTGATCTGCAATTAAATACAGAACTTTTTGGTAAGGTTTTTTTCACAATGTTTACCTTTGGAGAGCTTATTACTTACTCGCCTTGTAGGACAGCTTTTAACAAAAAAGTAAATAAATCTGGTAATTGGCTGGATCTGTAAAACTGCTAATTTTGTTTGAGTAATACGATTAAGTAGGTATGCAACATTTTTAAAGCATATTATATATACATATATATACCTACGAAAATTTAAAACTAAAAAAACTTTTATTTTAAATGTTAGCTTAATTTAAAACATATCATAATGTGAATCCACTATGCAATGATGTTATGTTAATAATTTATCACTATTAATTCGCAAAGAAGACATTTTTGTACAAATCCTTGAATTATTTATAGATATTCCTACAACAGTGAACAAGCTTATTAAACACACGATCATATTTGACTAATAAGGTGACGTAATTTTTTTACAGTTTTATTCATCAATTTTTGCATAATATCAAAATATGTTTTATAGGTTAAAGAGAGGAACCTACTTAGGTTTTTGTTTTCCTGCGGCTTTGTCTTGGCCGTCTCTTCTTTTGTGTGCTATTTCATGCATATCACTAAATTCTTGAAATTTTTACTTCTTTCTTGAATAGTTATTATTTTTTTAACTCTCAGTCGGGCTTTTATTTTAAACACTATTATAAGGACTAAGCAAGCAATAACTATAAAGGAAAGTTCATTTGATAGGTTATTTTGTCATGCGCATGTGTTCGATAAAGTATTTTGTCTACAGAGGGTCAACATCATCTTCTTCGAACAGAATATTTTGTTTGATATTTAATATACATATGTATACATTCAAAACATTGGAAGTTCTAAGTTAAATATAATTATTAATCTTTTGAACGAAACTATACTTCTTTACTTTAGGTAGGTACACAAATAATTTCTTGCGCAGCTCAAATTCGTTACTTATTAATTCATACAAAATAACAGCTTAGTGTGCATTTTTGATGCAAAAATGGGTTACATAAAAAAATAATTTTTCCATATGCGACATAAATCATACAACCGTGAATTGCACCGATCGATGTCAGCATTCATACAAAAAATTCATCTTATCTATCTCATGTGTAAAATAAAAAATTGGCACGACTGGGTCGCACGTACTTGCTCTTATCTGCCTAAATACAATGAAAAGCAAGATCTTTGACAGAAACAAGTAACATTTACGTTGAAAATAACACATTTTAAACTTATAAAAAGTATCAAAACCACAATACTTAACGGCTTTTAGGAAAAATGAAGTACGCCATCACACGTCTTAAATAACAAAGAATTTATGAAAAAAATATGTCGAAAATTGTAGGACCGGTTTTTATAAAATCCAGTTTTTTTATTTTTAGATGGTTGAAAAAAAAAATTTTAATTTATCAATGCAGTTTTTCAGAGTTTATTAATATACATGTGAATATAAAATTTAAAATATTTTTATTTGATAAGTTTTAGAAATATTGATTTTTAAAAAATAAAATTTCAAAAATTAATTTTAATTAGAAAAAAAAGTTTTTAAAAATGTTGACATGCAAAATTAATTAAGCTACCTAGATCTTCTCAAATATAAAATTTGACAGAAATCCAAAGAGCCGTTACCGAGAAAGCTAAAAACTAAAAAAAACCGTCATATGAAAAGTCCCGTTAATAGACTTTTCCCTTATACGTGGTTCTAACCAAATGATAGCCAATACCAAAAAAAAATTCTCAAAAATTTTCATCAAAATCGTTATAGCCGTTTTCGAAAAAAAATAAGCTTTTCCTAAACGGTCATATGGCAGGTACCGTTATTTTTAGGCCTAAAAATAAAATTTCAACTTCTCCTCTGGGGAATGCCAAACTAATCATACACACCAAATTTGAAGATAATCGCTTTAGCCGTTTAGGCTGCAGCTTGTTATATTTACATACTGACAGACAGACAGACATTTTTTTAGACTTCGCTATGATCGTAATGTCATGTTTGATTGTTATCTCAATTTTTTTAATATTCACGAATCCTAAACTTGCCTTATAGTCCCTATAATCGCAAGTAAAAAGCATATTATATATACATATATATATACCTACGAAAATTTAAAACTAAAAAATGTTAGCTTAATTTAAAACATATCATAATGTGAATCCACTATGCAATGATGTTATGTTAATAATTTATCACTATTAATTCGCAAAGAAGACATTTTTGTACAAATCCTTGAATTATTTATAGATATTCCTACAAGGTGACGTAATTTTTTTACAGTTTTATTCATCAATTTTTGCATAATATCAAAATATGTTTTATAGTTTAAACAGAGGAACCTACTCAGGTTTTTGTTTTCCTGCGGCTTTGTCTTGGCCGTCTTTTCTTTTGTGTGCTATTTCATGCACATCAATAAATTCTTGGAATTTTTAATTGTTTCTTGAATAGTTATTATTTTTTTAACTCTCAGTCGGGCTTTTAAATTTATACTTGTGATTTTGAACACAATATTATAAGGATTAAGGAAGCAATAACTATAAAGGAAAGTCCATTTGATAGGTTATTATGTCATGCGCATGTGTTCGATAAAGTATTTTGTGTACAGAGGGTCAACATCATCTTCTTCGAACAGAATATTTTGTTTGATATTTAATATACATATGTTTATATTCAAAACATTGGAAGTTCTAAGTTAAATATAATTATTAATCTTTTGAACGAAACTATACTTCTTATCTGTCGTCATATGCGACATAAATCATACAACCGTTAATTGCACCGATCGATGTCAGCATTCATACAAAAAATTCATCTTATCTATCTCATGTGTAAAATAGTCCGGGAGTCCGCAACAGTTTTTAATGTCTTATTTGTTCGTCGATGAAAATACTCTGTGGACTTCAACTTGAAGTGATCATCACCTAAAAGCAGCGCTCTGCGTTACCGCTGTGCGACTTTAGTCGCATTTTGCGGCCTTTTTTTTAACCGTGCGACCTGGCGACGACCTTATCGCACGGGCGACTTTTTCAGAAAAACCCAAAATTCTGCAGGGTTGCAGAATCTGCACTATGTCAAAATTTCATGCCTAGTTTCATTGCTGTCACAACAACAAACGCAAAAAATTTAAATAAAAGCTATCTGCCATTACTGATATATACCACACTTGTTAATCAGCGCTACCGCTGTGACACTTTTGCCACCACTTTTAAGAAAATACTTTATCATAGTTTTGATGTTATATTAATAGGGTACAACAATCAAATATAACAATCAATTTTTTTGTTGGATTTGTTGAAGTTTGTATTCTCTAAATTCAATATTCACACAAATTAGATTTAATTTACATTATTTTTAAGTGACATTTTTTTCTTCAGTATAACAATTTTTTGCAACTTTTTAATAATGTCCAGTGGTAACGCTGCATTTTGGCATTAATACAGCATAATACATAAATGCAACTTCTTTCTGTCAAAGATCTTGCCTTCTAATGTGATAAGTACTTCTATTGAATTAATGCTAATAACATCTTAAAAAAATTAAATCTTAAGGAGTAGCTATATGTTTAGAAAATATATTTCTGAAATAAACTAAAAAAAATAAAGCAATTTAAAACAAAAGAAATTGTTTATACATTAGTATTGAAGCAGAAAGTTTTATAACAAACAAAATTGTTTAATATGTTTAATGGAAAATAAATTAACTAATAAACTACAAAATTGGCACTCGTGAAAATATGATGGCATCACTAATATTTTTGGAAGATCTAATTGGATTCCAGAAAATGACCTCATAAAGAGTTAAACGGCTGTTTTTCGCATTGCACATATATTCAATCAACTTGTATGACCCTACAAAAGGTCGGGTATGATATGATGTTTGGGATGCCCGGTAGATACAAAAACCAAATGTTCACAACCACACCTCCTCCGCCCTTACCTTACTTTACCTTAGGTGGCGCTACAGTCCGGGGTGGACCTGGGCCTCAACCAACAAGCTTCTCCAGCCAACTCGGTGCCTAGCTAGCTGTCTCCAGTTTCGCACGTGAAGTCGGTTGAAGAGCTCTTCCACTTGTGTGCGCCACCTGAGTCTCGGTCTTCCTCTACCGCGCCATCCCTCTGGGGTGGATTCGAAGATTTTCTGGGCCGGAGCATTGATGTCCATCCCATCTATATGACCCAGCCATCTGAGACGTTGAATTTTTACTCTCTTGGCTAGGTCTGTGTCGCTGTACAGCCGGTAAAGTTCTTCATTGTATCTTCTTCTCCACTCTCCGTTTATGCATACGGGACCAAAAATCACCCGGAGAATCTTTTTCTCGAAACAGCCTAAAGTGTCTTCGTCCACTTTTGACAGGGTCCATGCGTCTGCACCATATAGCAGATTTGGGATGATGAGGGTCTTATAAAGGGACAGTTTAGTTGCTCGAGAGAGGGCTTTGCTACTCAATTGCCTTCTAAGCCCGAAGAAGCAGCGATTGGCAAGTGTTATTCTTCGTTTGATTTCAGCGCTGGTGTTGTTGTCTGAGTTAATAGCGGAGCCCAGGTAGACAAAGTATCTAACTACCTCCAAGTTATAGCTGTCTATGGTGATGTTTTGTCCAAGACGTCGATATTGGGTGTCTCTTCTTGGTGACAGCATATACTTGGTTTTGCCCTCATTGACCGCTTAACCCATCTTCGCCGCTTCCGTCTCAATACTCACAAAAACGCTACTGACATCACGCTGCGTTCTTCCGATTATGTTAATATCGTCGGCGTATGCGAGTAATTGGACGGATTTTTGAAAGATCGTGCCTGTGGTGTTGGTGTGAGAGTTCTGCACTATTCTTTCAAGTATGATGTTGAAAAAGTCGCATGACAGCGCATCGCCTTGTCTAAATCCTTTTTTGACTTCAAAGGTCGGTGAGGTTTTTACCGACCTTGACGGAACAGCGTACGTTTTTCATCGTTATTTTATACAGGCGGACGAGTTTGGCAGGGATGTTAAAACTGCACATTGCTCCATATAACTCGTCACTATAAATGCTGCTGAGGATTTTATCATTTCTCGACAAGAAATCTATATGCAATTCCTCTTTCTAAAAATGTTAGAAGATATATTAAAACACTTTTAGTTTTGACAATATTTAAAATTTATTAAAAAATGAGTTTGCCGTATACGCCACTATAATCAAAATTTTCTTTTACTTATACACGTACGTCCAAAAATGTGCATATACGGCATTCCAACAAAAAAATTTTAGTAAAAAAATGTGTTTACTTCAAACCATGGAATTAGAACGCATGTTTTTTATTTTCAAAAAACACATTATTTTTTTGAGAATAAACATATAGTTTGTTTATTTCATATTTATTAAAGTAGAATACTAATTTTTAGTAGATAATAAAAAAAATCTGTTTTTTTTTTGATAATAAGAAAAAAAAATAGTTTTTTTTCATTCAGTCATTCGTTATTAAAAAAAAATAAAATAGAAAAAAGTAAAACTTAATAGCGCAAAATTATAGACGCTTCAATACCAAAGTAAAACAAATAAAGTTTGAATTGATTTTCTCTTAGTGTGAAACTAAATTTTTAATAACAGGAATCCCCTGCATTATCTTTTAAGTGTGAAATAAATAATTCTCAGAGAGAATGACAGCTCGCTCTCACAAAACGCCATTTTGAAAATAAAAATACACACAAACCCTGCCTAAATCCAATAACAACAAAATTCCCTAAGGTTCCCAAACTTTCAAAGTTGATTTTAACTAGTGCAGGGGTTTTTTTGTATATAATTCAGAAAAAACTTAGTACAGAACTAAACACTTTAAGTAGTGTGAAGTTAATATATTATAAATAGGTTGTCTATAATTTTGAGCCAATGTCTTCAAACATTTTATAATTATTTTTACATAACAAGAATATCAAAATAATTATTCATAAAAAATATAACATTTTCATTATATCTAAGATCAAAGTAAAGTGGAATACCTAATTATTATTTCAGTTGATTAAAAAGAGCTTCAAAATATTTTTTATCCCATAATGAAATAAAAGGATACAAAAGATTTTAATATAGAACACACTGCGATGACATTAGGAAGAAAGGGAGGGGAGAGATATGTAGTTTGGGTAGATTTTTAATTAAGGAAATTGTTTTATGATGTACCTCTCTAGCATTATTTGATTTATAAGATATTTGAAATAAGTGTGGATGTATTAAATATATTTAATTTTTGAAAAGCGCATAGTTGCAAAATTTAACTGACCTGAACTTTCAAATACGTCCTCTTACGACGAAGGCAAAGGCAAGCAAATATTTTTTCAAATGGAACTTTATTTACGACCACAGTAAAACCATATGCACTGCATGTACGGCAAAACCAAAAATATATATTTTTCTTTCTTATGACGTAAGTGCATACGATTAAATAGTTATTATCTTGCATTTTGTGTGCACATACGTCAAAACAATACTGAACAAGCAATTGAAGTTTCATGGCGGAAGTTATAGGACAATAAGACGTACGTCAAAACAATCCTTAAAACAAAAATTTGGGTAAATATTATGGAAAATTTGACGTATAAGCCAAAATGTGGCGAATACGTCAAAACAATACGTGAATTTGATGAACCTGATGGATATACGTCAAAACTACTCTGTATATCTTTGTAATGAATAGAGATAAAGCTAAACAGATACAAGATTTGCAAAGAGCTACTTCGAAAACATAAGACTATATACCAAACTCAAAAAATGAATTTTGGCGTTTACGGCAACCCAATATTAGGGCGATGTTATGTATTATGTGTTTTCTGTTTTCCATTATATCTCTTTCTTCTGTTCTGTCCTGTATCAATGTCGTCTTGTGTGTTGTCTTCTAATTGTCTGAGCCGATGGCCTCAGTAGCCAGTGCTCGTAAGTATGTCTAATGTAATGTAATGTAACTTTATATGCCCATTTGTAGTATATACCCTGTCTTAGAACAAAAATACCTATAAAATATTTTATTTTCAGATCAAATAAATGCAAATTCAAGCCCGAAAACATGCATTATATATATGTACACAGATAAAAAACTATCAATTTGTCCTTTTTGGATTTTCTTTCATTAGTCCAGTCGAGTCGACGGGTACTTTTAGGTCGACAAAGGTCGGATATCAATAAAACTTTTGGATAATATTAAAGGATGGTTAATTAACATTTTCTTAAGTTTTGGACCTCGTTGGCCCTGAGGGAAAAATGTGGGAGAAGGGGGGACTGCAAAATGTTCGACCTGTTTTTGGTTTTTCATTTATAAGTTTTTTTGCTTACCTTTCTTATAAATCAAAGTATATTCAAATTTATGTATGTCTATCATACAAAAATTTTCAAGCACAAAATCAGAACGAAATTTTTAAAACTTATCAAAAAATAGGGGAAGTGGTCACCCTTCGTACAGTTTTTACTTTTTATTTTTTAGTTATTTATTTACTCACTGCAGCTTCGAGTTAATGGAATGTATCTATAAAATATATATTATTACACTTTACGGAAAAAAAATACAATGCTAAGTCAAAGGCTTAAATAGTTATAGCCATTTTAGTGGGATAAGATTTTTGTACGAATCCTCCCCACCCGTGGGGTACCTTCGTACAGCACATGGGGCACATTCGTACGACGTGGGGAGGATTCATACAGGATATTTTAAAAGTTAATTTGGCTTCCTTTTTATTTGTCAAATACCAAATACCGTGTTTAAAACATTAACATACTTATTATTGATTCAACTTGACCCATTGTAACCTCTAATTCTGCTTAAAAAAAAAGAACTCAAAGTTTGTTTATATTATGAAAGTATGAGATCTTTATTTTTTTTAAGTATAGGTAATTTATTTTGACTCATTTAAATATAAGAAAAATAAATAAATAAATAAACTCTTCTTTAACAAAAACAGAAAAAAACAAAAACAAACAAAAATACTTAATTCTTAGTGAAATATAAATTCATATAATGAGATCGTAAAACTTATTCAATATTGAAATGACTAAGGTCGGTTGAAAAAGTAAAAAGTTTTGATGTCCTTGCTGTGCAATGTGACCTTGGTTCAGGATCAGGCAGGATCATTGCGACGTCAATAATAAATAGAGTATGAATGTCTTCTACTTCGGGAAAGACGAAAGACATTGATAATCCTTCGTAGATATGAAACCTTGAGTTCTGTTGGTGAATAATGATTCAGAACTTTTCCGACGTAATAGACAACAGATTTTTTTTGTTGAAATTTTACCAAAATAAAAGAGTTATTTTTTATATTTTCCGGGGTCACTTCAACATTTGTGTTCGTATTATTTAAATCATAGTCAGCCTCGTCTTCGCTTTCTTCATTAAACGGCGATGTGGAGCTTTCCCGCAAGGTTATTTGCGATGTTTCGGAATCATCTGAATCATCAACATTTTCAATTTTTTGTATTTTCTTTTGAGAGGAAATAACCTCGGCCAAATTACGTTTAATAACTTTAGCTTTTGCTTTTTTTCCTGCTCTTCTTTTTGTCTAAGCCTTTCTTCGAGTTCATTTTTCTCAGGAGTATCTGTATAAATGCGCGATTTGCCAGGTCTTCTTCCTTTGTTGGTTTTCTTGCTTCTTACGATTTTCGGATACGGTCTTATGGCTTCTGGTGTTATAGGAGCATATGTTGTTGTTACCGATGGAGTCTGAGCTGCAGAAGATGTAGATGAGTTGCAAAATGTAGCCTGAGCCTCTGGTTGTGTGATAGCTGTAGAATTAGGTGGTTGAAAAGATTCTTCGATAAGTTCATGAAGACCTTGGAGCAAGGATGTGGGTGAGAAATCAGAAGCATCATTGGAACGAACAAGCGGATTCTGTAAATTTCTATTAGTCACTGGAGAAGATAAAGAAGTTTGTGGTTCTAATACAACAGAATTTGTTTCTGGGTTCGGTGGAATATTGTTCAAAGTATTCGAAGACAAAACGTCAATTGGAGCAGTCTGTATCGCTAAAAGCCATTTCATTAAACGGCCATATACCCGGCTTAGAAAATCCACTTTTAATATTCTTCGCAGTAAAAGATTCTAAAAATGCCAATTTAACGAGTTTGGGAATAGTGCTTATGCTGATTGTTTTTCCTGGATTCATCATGTGCCAGTTATTAAACGCTATTTTCAACTTAGACTTAAAAGGACCAAAAAATCCAACATCCAAAGGCTGCAAGCGATGGCTCGTGTGTGGAGGAAAAGTCAAAAAAGTCATACCATTAGCTCGAGCAAACATAATGGTTTGTAGGCTGATGTGGCTTTCATGATTATCGCATAGCAATAAGATCGGATGTTCTTTCGAGCTAAGAGTGTGCTTTTGAATATGCTTTAGCACACTTACAAATATGTCTGAATTAATCCATCCACTCCTGTTCGCAGCCCCGATGCTTCCTTCGGGTGAGCCATCGAGGAAATGATCCTTGTAATGTACACGTGGGAATACGAATAGTGGGGGGATTGTGTTTCCGCTTGCAGAAATAATGGCGCCAAAAGTTACCAGTTCGCCCCTCTCAGCGGAGACAATCTGCCCTACTTGCCTTTGTGTTTTTGGTGCCAAAACTTTGGGTGTTTCCAGGACAGTTGAAACCCCTGTCTCGTCAAAGTTGAAAATTCTGTCCGAGGAAAAATTATGTCGTGTAAGAACTTCAGCCAAGTTCTTATAAAACTCTGCAACAGCCGTTTTGTTAAATGCGAATGAACGTGCAATACTTGTGTTCTCAGGCTTTCGCAAGCTAAGATTAGGATTCCGTTCTCTATATTTGCGTAACCAATCTAGACCAGCCATTTGGTTGTCATCCCATTTCGTTGGGTATTTCAAATTTAAGGCTTTTGCATATTCAAATGCGAGTTTCCGAATTTGTTGCGTTGTGACTAGTTAATGCATTTTGCAGCAATTAATAATATACTCATTAAAATGCTCTTCCTCTTGCAATGAAAATACTTGTAGGCTTGTAAACTTAGAGTGAAAATTTCGTGAAGGTTTATCATCAGAAAGGGCTTTTATATATTTCTGCACTCTGCTTTGAAATGTTGATTTTTTAAGGTTGTATTTTAATGCCGCTTTTCTAAAAGACAAAGTCCTTTCCACTACTTCGTTAACTGCTAATTTAACGGATGCCTCGTCAACTTCTTCGTTTCGTTCACCTTTTTTCTTATATGTTCGCACCATGATTCTGAAAGAAATTATTACTTATATAAAATACCAACCTCAATTTACTTTAGAGGATTAAATTTCATTAAAAAAATGTAATTTCGTGATTAGATTGTAACCTGCTCAAAAAAATGTTATGGGGAGCATTCGTACGCGTACGAATGTGCCCCATGTTGGACTGTACGAATGCTCCCCAACCTGTACACAATACACAAAATCCGATTTCTCAAAAACAGTAATGAGATTTTGCAGTATTTATAATTAAAACACAAATTTAACACTTTTATCAACAATTCTTCATCACTATTTAGCCAAAAAACATACAAAACTTACTCACAATATTATATCAAACGTACACAAAAAAATTACTCAGAGCACTGATAAACATTAAACGTCTTGTCGCGACCGCATCTGTTGCACTTATGATTTAAAATTTATTGAGCAGCTCGGCGCCTACTATGTCTATGCACATTAGTAAGCACGTGTTTGAATACCGTTTAGTTTTAATTTTATGCTCACTGTACGAAGGGTGACCGTGTACGAAGGGTGACCACTTCCCCTACTAATAAAACTCCCAAAAACTGAATACCAAAATCTCCATCTTTTTCCAAAAACTAAAAATAAAAAACAGGTTTTTATCAAAATCGTCTTACAATTTTCGAAATAGCTACTTTTTCCATAAACTTATTGTTATATAAGACGTGTGGCGGCGTTCTTCATTCTTACACTTTTTATAAGTTTAAAACATGTGATTTTTGTACGTTAATCTATCAAAGATCTTGCCTTCCAATGATTAGTCACATAAGAGCAAGTAAGTGCGAACTAGTCGTGCTAATTTTTTACCACGACTGTGTTATATGATAAATGAACAATATAAAAAAATTTAACTGTAGTTCGTTACAAAAAAATTAGATTGATTATTTTTGATTGACAAATCAATAATTCATTCTGAATTTGTGTTTGAAATATTTTTTTACATACATATGTATGTATGTATATAATTTGAATTATAAGAAGGTACCATAGGACGTAAGCAAAAAAAGTTAATGATAAACACAAAATTTTGAAAATTTTGCAGTTTATCCCCCGCCCACCCACATTTTTTGCATGGGGCCAACGAGGTCCAAAACCGTAGAAAATGTTAACTGAACATCCTTTAACATTATTCCAAAGTTTCATTAAGTTCCGACCTTTGTTGAAATAAAACTACTTGTCGACTGAACTAATGAAAGAAAATCTAAAAAAGGACAAATATTGAAAGTCTACATATCTACATAGAACATATACATGTAATTGCATTTATTTGATCTGCAAATTAAATGTTTTATAGGTATTATTGTTCTTAAGATAAGGTTCTAAGCAAATGTTCAAAATGCATGATTCGAAGATATTTTATAAACATTGGTTAAGTTACATTAAAATTGAAAGCCAAAGCCTTATAAATGTAGGTTTTGAGATTGGAAAAAGAACTTTTTGGTAAGGTTTCTTTTCACAGTGTTTTTCTTTAGAGAGCTTATCACTAACTCTAAGAACAATACCTTGTAGGACAGGTGTTTACTAAAAAGTAAATAAATCTGGTAATTGGCTGGATCTGTTAAACTACTAATTTTGTTTGAGTAATACGATTAAGTACATAAGGTATGCAGAATTTTTAAAGCATATTATATATATGCATATATATACCTACGACAACCTAAAACTAAAAAAACTTGTATTTTAAATGTTATCTTAATTTAAAACATATCATAATGTGAATCCACTATGCAATGATGTTATGTTAATAATTTATCACTATTAATTCACAAAGAAGACATTTTTGTACAAACCTTTGAGTTATTTATTGATATTCCTTCAACATTGAACAAACTTATTAAACACACAATCATATTTGCCTAATAAGGTGATGTAATTTTTTTACAGTTTTATTCATCAATTTTTGCATAATATCAAAATATGTTTTATAGGTTAAACAGAGGAACCTACTTAGGTTTTTGTTTTCCTGCGGCTTTGTCTTGGCCGTCTCTTCTTTTGTGTGCTATTTCATCCATTATTACTAAATTCTTGGAATTTTCGCTATTTTCTTGAACAGTTAATGTTTTTTTTTTAACTTTCAGTCGGGCTTATAAATTGGATGATTTGGTTTAAACTTTTGACTTGGAACACAATATTTTAAGGATTAAGCAAGTAATAACTAAACAGGAAAGTCCATTTGATGGGTTATTTTGTCATGCGCATGTGTTCAATAAAGTAGCTTTGTTCGTCTACTCTCTAAAACAGACTATTTTGAACAATTTTACACAAATGTTGTTCGTTTACTTACATTTTCGAGAGTTTTTGTGAGAAGAGAGAGATTGTGAGAGAGCAAATCGCTTCCACTTAATTCCCTATTTTAAACCAAAAAAATGCTTGCGGGAGAAATGTGAGTTCTGTCAAACTCAAAAGTACATTTGAAATTTGACGTTTTGTGAAGTCTTCGTATTTGAAGAATTTTAAATGAAAAAAAATTTGTAAAGTTAAATCCAAAGTAAATAATAAAATGATCTTACAATGGTCTAATAAAATGGTTTCCATCGCAATTTTTATTTTATCTGCACTTATTTACTTTTGAGCGAATTTATTGGTTTCTGAAAGTTTTCATCCCCACTCTTCAAAGTTTGACAGTTTTCCTAAAACAACCCAAAAAGTAGACGAACGGACCTATTATTTTGTATACAGATGGACAAAATCATCTTTTTCGAGCAGAAATTTTTGTTTGATATTTAATATATTTTATACTAGCTGTACCCGGCGCGCGTTGCTTCGCCAACAACTTAAATAAATTTAAGATATACAGGAACGACGTGATGCTTTTGAATTAATAAGATGTCGCCAAGTCGCCGTTGGTATACGATGCTAAAAAATAACTGCACAGCAAATGCGTCGGAATGTCAATCAGCAGTCAAATCCTTCACATACACATTCGATGACCTTCGTAAATTTACTGTAGAAAATTAATATAGTCAGCTCACGGAAACAACAAATATTCAATCCGATTGAAGTATTTATCTAAATTAGTTCAGATTACGATGAAATGTACAAAATTATTTGAAAAACACTCCCAAATATAAAAATACGCACAATATTGTCTGTTTAATGTGAGCAAGATATGAATTTCACAATTTACACAAATTCAATGTCACTCTCGACTCGAAATTTCATCTATCATTCGCTTCTTTTGTTTCAATTCATATCAGCATGAACTGTCACGAATTATCATTGTATATAGACTGCTATAGTACTATCATGACGACCTGTCGACCGTGGCGTTCCAAGCGGCATGTGTGGTTAATAACTGGGTAAGTTGATAGAGATGAATAAAGAGCATGGTTTTTAGTGTTATGCTTTGTGCTTACTTTACTGCGCATGTGCAGGAGAAAAAAGAAGGCGAAAATGAAATAATTGGAAAAAGGGTTTGGCTTAGCTGCAGCGAATTATCTTTTGTTGGGATTTAAACACCATCCAACATTTTCATTGTTTACATTTTTTTATATGGACGGGAACTGGTTCTTACATACGTACGTCATTGACCAGACTTTTGATTCGAATTCTTTAAGATTTTCAAGTTTTGTACGAGCACTTGTACTACTTACCTATGTATATACATATTTGTCATATTTGTACATGTAGATACATTAATACATCAATGACTTCTGATTCCAATTCTTTAGAATTTTTAATTTTTGTTTATTATTAAGATCTTGAAAAAATCTAGGTACACATATTATGTATGTATATTCTTGAAGTTTAAACTCAAACTTACTTCTTGCTGTATTTATACACACATCCTTGCAGAAATGGATTTTTGTTTTGAATTTTGCTTTCCATTCAGATAGGTACCTACATATTATATACCTACATACATATGTATAACAAAGCTATTTTGTTTGTTTGAGGTTTATATATGTCCTACCCAGCTTAGCTCGCGGGAAAGAATTTTATAGTTAAACCAAAATATTTCTTTCAACTTATCTTCTATAGAATTGCTAAAAATACCCCGGGTTTTTTTACATTTGTAATACCTAATTGTTTAATTTTTACTTGAGATTATAAGTTGATAGGTACTAAGAACAAGTTATGCATTCGGGCAGAACAAAATGAGATAACAGTCAAATATAACATTACGATGATAGAGAAACATATTTGAGTCACTAGCAAAATTCTGTTCGTCTACTAAACGTTTGTCAAATCGTCTTTAAATTTGGAATACCTATACGTTTATTTTAACATTAGGTCCAAAAATAACAATTTTTAACAAAAAGTTTGATTTTCTCGAAAACGGCTCTAGCGATTTTGACAAAACTTTCAGGGTGCTATTTTCTTACAACAATACATCTTTCAGTTAGAATGAATTTTTCGATATTTATTTTATAACGGTACCTCTCATAGAACCGGTTTTTTCAAATGCGGTTTTATCGTAAGCCATTATCCCGATTTCAATAAAATTGGTTTTCGAAATATTTTGAAAAGGGGTTGATTGAATTTTTTAAAATAATTTTCTCGGATGGAACCTACAGATTTCCTTATATTGACGTACTAAAAAAAAAATTAATATTTTTTTGAAAAGTTTTTCAAAAAAAAAACACTTTTTAAAAAAACTGTTAGAACGATTTTCAATATTTTTTTCCTTGATAGACATTTAGTTTTCAAATTTTATTGCGTACTTAGTTTATCTGAAAAAACTCTTTAACTATTTAAAAAAAATTAAAGAATTTTCGAAGAAAATTAAATTTTTTTTATTTTAAAATATACATACATATATACGTTTGAAGCCACTAAGCAATTTTCTAGCAGAAGAACAAGTTCGTGCGACCCAGTCGTGCATTTTATTTTAATTTTATTCGACGATGTGACCGCACACATAAGCAAGTACATGCGATCCAGTCGTGCAATTTATTTTGTTATCCTGACAACTGGTTAGGTAACCGATTACAACCAAAATTGATATTCAGGAAAATGTAAGTAGCCTACGTAATCTTACACTAAAATATTTTCGAAAACTTTTTTGTGTTTTTAATATTTTTTTTAAAAAGGAGGGAGGGGGTCCATCTCGCCACGTTTAGGCAGGATGGGCAATTTCCTAAAAAAGCACTTGCATTGGAAAAAATATATTTAAAATAATGTGTTATACCTTTGCTTAAGCCAAAAGTCTGTTTTATCATATTATTTTTTAAACATTTAAATATCTATTGAATAAATTGCACGACTGGATCGCACGTACTGCTCATATGTGCGGTCACATCGTCGAATAAAATTTAAATAAAATGCACGACTGGGTCGCACGAACTTGTTCTTATGCTAAATAATTGCTTAGTGGCTGCATTCTATATATATACTGTACATATATTTTAAAATAAACCACCAAACCAAATATATATAAAATAACCACTGTGAAGCGAGTGGGTATAGACAATATTAAAACTTGACACAGTGGTTGCTTGTATGCAGGTGTACAATTTTGTTTTCTTGATTGAAATTTTTGCATTCAGTAGGTAATCGTATAGTTTTTTTATTTGTTAGTTGTTTTTGCGTGTTTATGTGTTTATCATAGGCGTCCTTATTATTTATTCTGTATGCTGTATGCTGTTACAAGGTTTTAAAATAAATAATAATACAAATAACGAATTTTGCTTTCATTAGACTAGTGGCTAGGGCTCAACCGAGCAATATAAAACAAAATTTGGGGGGAAATATTAAACCAATAAATTTTTTATGAAATCAAAAAAACACAACGTTTTTTGGAAAAAATGTTGTAAGCCATCTTATTTCTTTTGCTTATTTCTATTTTATGAATTTTTCATTTCGAAAACATATTTTAAATTTTTTTTGAGTATGTCAATTTAAAAAAATCTATAGATTCGTTTTCAAAATATTCAAAAAACAAAATAATTTTTTCAAAAATTATTAAAAAAACTAAAAAACAATGTGTTTGAAAATTTGAATAAGCAATATTATTTAAATCATACAACACTACATATTTTGAAAATTTCATCAAAATCCGTCAATTAGTTAACGAGAAAGTCTGATTTTAAAAAACCGGTAATATGGGAAGTACCGTTATAAAACTTTTTCTGAAAAATCCATTAAAACTAAAAGATGGATTTTGCATAGAAAACACTATTCAGAAAGTTTTATCAAAATCGTAGGAGCCGTTTTCAAGAAAAATAAGTTTTTCATTTAAGGTTAAATGGCAGGTACCGTTCGTTTTGAAGCTAGAATGCCAATTCGAAAAGCAGTCGGGTAGAGTACTCTAAAAATACTATGTACCAAGTTTGAATCAAATCGGCCCAACCGTTTAGGCTGTTGGAATCGATACGGGCAGACAGACAGACAGACAGAATTTTCTGACCCACTTTTTCGACTTCCCTATTATCGTAATGTCATGTTTGATTCTTAATTTTTTTTTTCTTTTTTACGAATGCAAACTTGCATTATAGTCCCTATAAATGGCAAGTAAAAAACTTAGGTATTTCAATCTCGGAATTTCATAAAAAAAATAAAATAGGTATATAATATATATATGTATGTATATATATAAATAATTACGAAAGAAAACTTTGGGAAAACTCTCCGAAAAAGTCTGATTTTTTTATGAAATGTTGTGAGTAATTCTTCCAATAATTATAAAAAAAACCTTTTAACAAGTTTAGGTAAACAAATCAAAAGAATTTAAAGAAATGCAGGATGACATCTGCCGGGCCTGCATGACTGGATCGCACGTACTGCTCATATGTGCGGTCACATCGTCGAATAAAATCTAAATAAAATGCACGACTGGGTCGCACGAACTTGTTCTTATGCTAAATAATTGCTTAGTGGCTGCATTATATATGTACTGTACATATATTTTAAAATAAACCACCAAACCAAATATATATAAAATAACCACTGTGAAGCGAGTGGGTATAGACAATATTAAAACTTGACACAGTGGTTGTTTTTATGCAGGTGTACAATTTTGTTTTCTTGATTGAAATTTTTGCATTCAGTAGGTAATCGTATTTTTTTTTATTTGTTAGTTGTTTTTGCGTGTTTATGTGTTTATCATAGGCGTCCTTATTATTTATTCTGTATGCTGCATGCTGTTACGATCATGAAATGCTTTAAAATAAATAACGATAAATAAATAATAATAAAAATAACGAATTTTGCTTTCATTAGAATAGTGGCTTGGGCTCAACCGAGCTATATAAAACAAAATTTGGGGGGAAATATTAAACCAATAAAATTTTTATGAAATCAAAAAAACACAACGTTTTTTGGAAAAAATGTTGTAAGCCATCTTATTTCTTTTGCTTATTTCTATTTTATGAATTTTTCATTTCGAAAACATATTTTAAATTTTTTTTGAGTATGTCAATTTAAAGAAATTTATAGTTTATACCAGGAGAAAATTTAAAAAAATCTATAGATTCGTTTTCAAAATATTCAAAAAACAAAATAATTTTTTCAAAAATTATTAAAAAAACTAAAAAACAATGTGTTTGAAAATTTGAATAAGCAATATTATTTAAATCATACAACACTACATATTTTGAAAATTTCATCAAAATCCGTCAATTAGTTAACGAGAAAGTCTATTTTAAAAAACCGGTAATATGGGAAGTACCGTTATAAAACTTTTTCTGAAAAATCCATTAAAACTGAAAGATGGATTTTGCATAGAAAACACTATTCATAAAGTTTTATCAAAATCGTAGGAGCCGTTTTCAAGAAAAATAAGTTTTTCATTAAAGGTTAAATGGCAGGTACCGTTCGTTTTGAAGCTAGAATGCCAATTCGAAAAGCAGTCGGGTAGAGTACTCTAAAAATACTAAATACCAATATACGGCCCAACCGTTTAGGCTGTAGGAATCGATACGGGCAGACAGACAGACAGACAGAATTTTCTGACCCACTTTTTCAACTTTCCTATTATCGTAATGTCATGTTTGATTCTTAGATTTTTTTCTTTTTTATCAATGCAAACTTGCCTTATAGTCCCTATAAATGGCAAGTAAAAAACTTAGGTATTTCAAAATCAGAATTTCAGAAAAAAAATTAAATAGGTATATAATATATACATGTATGTATATATATAAATAATTGCGAAAGTAAACTTTGGGAAAACCCTCCGAAAAAGTCTGATTTTTTTATGAAATTTTGTGAGTAATTCTTCCAATAATTATAAAAAACTTTTTAACAAGTTACGTAAACAAATCAAACGAATTTAAAGAAATGCAGGATGACATCTGCCGGGCCCGCTAGTAATATATATTTTTAACAAAAACACTCCTACACAACTACACAACAATGAATTTCTACCCATAGTTTGCACTTACTTTGTACCTATCTGAATAAAAAGCTAAATTCAAAACAAAAATCCACGTCATCAAGGACGTTTGTATACATATCGATATCAAGCAAGAAGCTAGTTTGTGTCTAAATTTGAAGAATATTTATGTGTATATTTTTTCAAAACGCCAACCTTCATAATAGTAAACAAAAATTGAAAATCCTAAAGAATTCGAATCACAAGTCTGGTCAATGATGTACATATGTATTTATGTACCTATATGTAGAAATATGACAAATGTGTATGTACAAAAGTAAGTACCAGTGCTCGTAAGAAACTTGAAAATCCTAAAGAATTCAAATCGAAAAATTGGTCAATGACGTACTTGCATATGTATAAAAATACGTATTAAAGAACCAGTTCTCGTTCATAAAAAAAATGTAAACAATGAAAATGCTGGATCGTGTATAAATCCCAACAAAAAAATATTCGCCGCAGCTAAACGAAACAAGATACTTAATTATTTCATATTCGCCGTCTTTTTTCCTGCCTCACATTGCACAAAGGATAACACTAAAATGCTAACCATGCTCTTATTCTCTTTCTCACAAATAAAATAACACTACACTAGCACTCCAAGCGGCATGTATGTTCATGATTTTTTCACGGCCCATGATAGTACTATAGCAGTCTATATACAATGGACAATATATGAAATTCATTAGAATCACATAATCAAATACATAGTTTACGATTCTAGAAAAGACATACAGGTAAACAATCATTTTTATAGAGAACGAGAAAGAGAAAGAGAAGAGAAGAAGAGATAGAGAAGAAAAGAAAGAGAAAGAGAAGAGAAGAAGAGATAGAGAAGAAAAGAAAGTTTATAATTTTATTTTACTTATCGCACGGATAATATATTTTTCGAACTTATATTTGTACGAATTCGTATAAGTATTGAACTTGATACATGGAAGCGCCATCTGGTGGTAACTTTTATTAATACGAATATCATATTCATCTTATCCATTAAAAATACATCATCATACTGATTTTCATGACAATCGGTTGAACGGGGCAGAAGTTGCTACTCTGCAGCGCCACCTGGTGGCGAGTGGCATCAATGAGCATATCATACAAACCTTCTCCGTGGAAAAATACATATATATACCAATTTTCATTTTCATAATAATCGGTCCAGTAGTTTTTGAGTTCATGGATGACATGCATAAAAACATTAATTTTTATATATATAATTATATATATAATAGATAGATAGATAGATATTCAAAACATTGGCAGTTCTATGTTAAATATAATTATTAATCTTTTGAACGAAGAATTTCTTGCGCAGCTTATATTCGTTATTTATTAATACATACAAAAATAACAGCTTTAAGTGCGGGACAGATTGAACCAGCAACAGCACCAACACTGTCAATAGCGAACAGCCCGCTGACAAGCAAAAAAAATTCAAACACGTTGCCACCAGCATCGTCTTCTTAGAACAAGTACGGAGTCAGTTTTATTTTTGCAGTATGGTGCCCCTGAATATTACTTCTGTAAAGTTGGTAGCAATTGAACAGCAACAACTAATTTAGGACTCTGTTGACGTTTCTGTTGCTGGTCTATTCTAACTTGAGCAATTGAAACACATACGTTCTAAAATAATGGCGAGGACGCTGTTGCGGGTGCTGTTGGTGTTGCTGGTTCAATCTGTTTTTCACACAAGGCTTTGTCAAACAGATCTCGTTTTTAACGCGGCGTTAAGTTTAATTTACATGACGTTGAGATTATTTTGACGCGGCGTTGGAAAACGTCACACAGAGAGCTGTGCGCAGCGCGTTAAATATTTGAATCTTGATTTTCATATTCCCACGAAACGTCAATTAGCTCGGATGAGGAATTAGTAATTTTATTTGCCGTGCTACGTAATTCCCAAAAAAGAAAAATAACTTGGGTGCACGACATCAACGGAATGAGGGATGAAGTCGGAGAGTACCACAAGCTGTGCCAAGAGCTGTAATCAGATCAAAACCGTTTTTTACCTATTTACGCATGTCTCAAAATTGTTTTGAGGAACTTCACGAATTGGTGCCTCTTTGTTTAATGCTTAATAAAGCTCTTGCCACTGGATTCGTTATTGATGAGTGGAAAGTTTCTTTTATTTCTACAATTTTCAAATCAGGTTCTAGATAAAATGTAAGTAACTATAGACCTATTTGTAAATTATCTGTCATACCCAAAGTTTTTGAAAAGATTGTTTCAGATAAACTTTATTTCTTGGCCAAACATATTATATCTATTCGATGTCTAGAGAGTGAATAAACGTGTTTGATAGTGCTGTCTAGCAAAATATATTATTAAACCCAAATCTTGTATCAATAAACATACAAAGTCCAAGTTCGAGAAAATAACGGCCTCAGACCCTACAAACAATAACAAAATCCTTAAAATCAAAGTGCGAGTCATAAATAAATTAAAATTAAAATTCATGAAATATTTTTTTTGTTCTTATTTTATTCTGTTACACGCCTTTTTTATATCGACATCAAGAAATCGTTTTTCTTATCTCTCTACAATAATGGTTGAAAGTGGTAGAATAACTCGCTCAGAGAAAGAGAAACCAAAGGTAGCTACCGCTGCATTTTGCAAAAGAGCCGATAGGAAAAAGTCAGCTACTCCTGCAACAAATCCATCCAAACCTGAAACAAATAGCAGTAACTTTAACTCCAACAACCACCGTCCCCAACTCACACTCAACTTCAACTCCATAACCTAAAAAATAAAAAGCGAACCTATGTACTTCATCTACGATTACAATGTCGCGTTCTGTGATGGAAAACCTCATTTAAAACCTCACAGCTGATATTGTCAACCCAATATCTAGGGAGATAAAAGATCTTCGGATGGATTTTATTCAACGTTTCGAACCAATCAAAAAAAAAATTACCAAACACGTCAAAAAATTCGAAAAGACGACCGAGACCTTTACAGGACAAATCTCAAGAATGGAATCCCACCACTTGGACGTTATAAATGATTAGAAGGAAGACCTGGCTGATCTGCAAAACCGATGTAACGCATATGAACCGTAAGGAGATTGCATCCGATGCTATTCTTCTTGGCATCCCACAGCTGTCAAATGAATATTTCAAAACAATACTCAACAGCATTTCCTACACAGTGGTCTACGTACCTCCTACCTTGAAAGCAGCTTTTCGACTTCAAAAGTAAAATAACAACAGTATACATGATCCTCCCATTATACTAAAATTCGGCTCCCCACATGGTAGAAACACAGTATTAAAATTTGTCGCTCTCTACCACAAAGCAAACAACAGACCATTGCAACTAGAAAACATCGGAGTAAGGGTGCAAGGGAAAGAATTTCATTATATATACTTACACGCTAGCTTGATTTCCAAAAATTATTCTTACTTTCAACAAGCTATGCGTCTCAAACGTCGTGGTGTTCTTTCCACAGTGTACACATGCTCTGGTTCGGTCTTTTTTAAAGAGAGTGTTGAAGGAGAGTTCATACATATCAACAATGATACATCATCTATGCTGCTGCCGCTGGGACAGTAAATCAGGAAGAAGAAGTGGAAAACGAAATCTAGAAAACATTTCACCAACGCTGAACATCATGAAGAATAAAGTAATATTAATATTTGTATTATTATTTATTATTTTCATCTCTCATTCTTTCTTTCTCTTAAACATTTTCATATCTTTTTCTGTTCTATCTACTTTATTATTATTCAAATTCAATTTGAAAACTTATTGTAAAAGTAGCTGCTTTGATATTGTTATTGTTACCCATTATCTTGTTTGTGTGTTGCTCTGGTCTCATTGCATAATCACTCGCTTCAGAGTGGAGTGATCGAACTGTGAGTTCTACAGGATTCACCAGGGACGTTATATTAGAACGATGGTAAAAGTTCTAAGCTATAGCCGAGAGGGTTTTAAGGTTATTCATATTAATGTTCAGAGTTAGTTAATGAAAATTGATGAACTTAGATATTTATTTGAAAGTTCGGCAGTCGACGCAATTTGTGTGCCCGAAACCTGGTTCTCTGCATCTGTGAGCGATGCCACATACTCACTTAATGGCTTCAATATTTTTTTCGTTCTGAAAGAAGCATTCGGGCAGGGGTGTTGCTATATACGTCAAATCTAATTTAATATGTAAACATAGATATTCCTCGCCACCAGAATCCTCTTGGGAGAACTTGTTTGAAGATGTTGGAGGTAGACAGAATAATCTTCTTTTGGAAGTGATCTATAGGCCAAACAGATATATCGACTTAGAACCTCTTTATACAATTATAGAAGAAATCACAGTTAGTTCCTCAAATATTATAATAAGTGGCGACTTTAATAGCGATCTTTTAACTGATAGAAGGCTGTTTGAAAATATGAATTTTTTTGACTTATATTCACTTAATTTATCAAGACCAACACATTTTACCCTGTCTTCTAGCACTTTATTAGACCATTTCTATGTAAGTGAAACCGATGGGGTTCTTCTCTATGACCAACTTATGGCTCCTGTGTTTTCAGGACACGATCTTTTATTCCTGACTTACGACTTTAACACCAATAACAGCCCCCGTAGTTCCAGAATTCAGTTAAGGGACTTCAAAAATATTGATACCGGATCTCTTGTAAGCCTAATTAATTCGATAGCATGGAGTGACATCTATCTTTTGCCTTTGCCAGACGAACAATTTGAATTTTTAAACACTAATTAAACATTTATCTTTTATTCAATCAATATGTTCCACTAAAAACAAAAAATAGGACTAGTGTATTCAAACCATGGTTTTTAGGTAGAATTAAAGACCTAATGAACCAGCGAGATCTAGTTTATCGACGATGGATACATTTTCGTGTTGAAGAACTTTTTACAGCGTACAAATTATTAAGAAACAAGTTTGTTCAAGAGATAAGACGGCCAAAATTAATTTTTTTATCTGATCATCTAAACACCAAATCTAAAGGTCCCAAACTGTGGGATAACCTGCGAAAACAAAGAATGGGCAAGCAAAGACCGAGTCTTTAAACTGATCTGTATAAGGAAGAAATCAATCTGAAATTTGCAGCTACTCCCCTTTCGATAGCTTCAAGAGAATACGAACCTCTAAATAGCTTACCCACGCAATCCATGGATGTGCGATTTAGCTTTACCTGTGTGAGCTGCATGGATGTGGTAGAAAGTTTTATTGCTGTGAAATCCACTGCAGTAGGAGTTGATGAGTTAAACCCAATCTTTTTAAAGGCCTTCTACCTTATTTTACCCATGTATTTTATTCTATCCTTACCACTGGAATCTTTCCCCTACAGTGGAAAACGGCTTAATTAATCCCAATTCCTAAAAACTCGTTATGTGATGAATTCAGTCCCATATCAATACTTCCTTTCCTTTCAAAAGTCTTTGAACGCTTAATGCAAAAACAATTAAATGATTTTATTACCCGCAACAATCTCTTAGTCGAAATTCAATAAGTTTTTTTTTCGCACCATAGCTGTACAACTGCACTTGTTAAGGTAATTCAAGACATAAGGGTTGAACTCGACAAAGACGACGTAACATTTTTAATCCTTTTAGATTTCTCTAAAGCGTTTGACATGGTAAATCACTCAGTTCTTTTGCATAATTTACGTAAGAGATTTAATTTATGCTTTGACGCTATTAAACTCATTTCATCCTTTTCTTAGCGATAGAAAGCAGGTCGTATGCTTGAATAATAGTTTGTCACCTGTACAACAAGGGCTTCCCAAGGATCAATTTTTTCGTTGTACATAAACGAAATAGCGTTCATCATAACTCAGGCCTCCAAGCACTTTTATGCCGATGATATTCAAATCTATAGAAGTTGTCCTTTAGGACTAATCAAAAACTGTGCTTTCATTCATAACCAGGAACTAAATAGGATATACAATTGGGCTTCGTGTAACGGGTTGGTTCTCATTCCGAACAAATGTAAATGTCTAGTTATTTCTAAAAAAGCACATCTAGAAATCTTAGAGTAAAATTCAATACAACTTTGACCTGGAATGAACATATTAATTCATAAGTGGGTAAAGCTTATGAAACCCTAAGAACATTATAAAGTTCTTTAATTAGGTATTAAGTAAATTTAAAAAAATATATTATGAAAAGGCAAAGAATTTTAAAATATTTAATTTAGTTTAAGTTTAATTTAGAAGTTGATGCAACGCGATTATGTCGTAGCCGTTGCTTGGTCGTGATCGTTCTGCCCTATATCTCACTGTAAGTTCTTCTCTCTGCTTGTTTTTTGGCTATCGAACATTGTTAAATAAACGGTGAAAGGGATTAACAGGATATAATGGGGTGATTAGTGTTTTCATGTTGTTTTGTGGCGTACGGATTAGGGGTATAAACGTAAGCACATCCTACATTTACATATTTTAACTGTTTTAATTTTTACTTTTTTTGTGTAGATTTATTACAATATTTACAAATCTATTGTTCACTCTATTTTACTTAAAACTATTTAAAATGATAACAATTTTCCGACGAGCTTAACTTGTTGTTTGTGTTCTTTTTATTTATTTTAATTTTTTAATGAAGAAAAGCAAGTTGAACTGTCGTGTTGTGAATTGTGTTAAGATAATGAGATTTTAAAAAAATATTTCCTTATCGCTTCTTTTTTTCTACAAAGTTCTTCATAATACAATATATGTTTTTTGTTTCTTTTTTTTTTAGGAATAATTCCGAAGTATCTTCTAATATTATATTCTTATTCTGTTTTGACGAACATTTTATATATTTTTTTTATTGTCTAACTGACATTTTTCTTATCAGTATTTTTGCTTTACTTATAAATTTGATTCATTACTATTTCTCCTCTAAGAGTTAACTTTATGTGTTAACTTCTATTAAAGTAAAAACTTGTAAGCATTTCTTTTTATATTTTGTTTGCAAAATAAAATACGTTTTGGATAGTTTGCAATTTTGTTGGTATTGTTTACTTCTATATAATACAATAATTTCTCGGTGTACATAAAAATCACGCAAAGCAATACAAATCTTCTAAAGATTTATTTTAAAAAAAATGTGTTTTTAATTTTATTTTAATTTTTTTTTTCAATTGAAATTAATTTGCAAAATAGATAACAACTTATTTGTCCTGCGTGTTTTCGAAGTGTTAAAACTTGCAAACTTTTAAATTGCAACTTAAATACCTATTCCTACATAATATATGATTACGTCTCATTAATTTTTTTTTACTTGTTTTATTCTCATTTGGATATCTACTTCAAACATTTCACCGCTCGGTATTGAATTCTTTTTATTTGCTTCCAACTCACTTCTTATAAAAAAAAATTGGTTATTGGGGTAGGTTGAGTCTTCGTAAGTGAATCATTGTCGTTTCTATTTTGGGTAATAATTGTTTCAATTTATAAATGCGGTAATAATAATTAATTGCAGGTTCAAGGTGTATGATTTCTACATGACTTACAGGTGTTGATATAAAATTGAAATTCGCTGCCTACAAAATAAACAAATATTTTAAGAATTATGCATATAAACATAAAAATCAGATAATCAATGTATAAAAAAATTGTTATTTTAACTTAACTAAATGGAAGAATTGAAAAACAACTTAGAAATTATTCTCTCAAATATAAAGAAGAGTTCAGGTAGACCTTATAAATTTGAAACAGTTAAAGCAAAAATTAAAGAAATAGAAAACCTTAAAGAAATATTTAATAATTTAGTAGATAGTGAAGGAAAAGAAAATAACAAAGCACTTAAATTAGAATTCGAAGGTTGTTTTTGCAACAACTCGTATTAAGTTTTGAAAAAAGAAAAAGAAATAAACTATAAAATGGCAGATTTTGATTTAAGAATAGCTATGAAAGCAATTCCAATGTTTTCAGGAAATTTCAAGGAGTTAGATAGCTTTCTTAAAATAGTTGAGATAATCAACAAGGGTTTAAAAACCCCTTGCACACAGCAATTGATAAAATTCGTCTTTCACGTAAAATTAGCAATTAATCTAAAAACAGCATTAGGGAATACAGACCCCAACAATTTTGAAACCCTTAAATCCTTACTCGAAGAAAGCTATAGGAATAATACAACCATTCCTCAAATTCAAAATACCTTATCGAATTTAAGTCAAAGAAATCTTTCAGTGACTTCTTTTAAAATTAGATTACTTTACATTATAGCTGATTTAAATAGTTTACAGATAAAAGAATTAGGCGATAATGCTACAAACGTAGAAAAATATGTGATAAGGAAAATGAACGACATTTATAGTTTAAATATCTTCAAAATGGTCTTAACGACAATATAAAACAAACTATATATGCATCTGAACCTAAATCATTAACAGAAGCAGCAAACCTGGCCATAGAATTAGAAAAAAACAAATTCTAACGCACTAATGTACTATAGATACATTACACACTTCATAAACACACTAAACAAACAAAACTCTAATCAAGAAGGCAACGACCGAAAGATATTCCAAGGAAACATGAATCAAAATCGTTACAACAACAACATCCAAAATCAAAATTATACCCGCAACAATAACTTCAACCGACGTAATAACTGGAAGAATAACCGAACCCAAAACGCTCACAGAAACAATAATCAAAGGCAACATCAAAACCAATTCAGAAATACGAGACAGCAGTTACGGTTATTACATAATGAACAACAAGAGGAAAACGAACATGGCTTGGAATACACGAATATTCCAGACAGCCAAAATTAAAAGTATATAGAATATCGGATAGCAACACAAATTTTATTGTTGCAAAACATAAAAATAAAAATATGACATTTTTAATAGACACGGGTGCAGACATATCTATCTGCAAAATAACAACTAAGCTAGAGAATGAAGAATATTACCCAGAAGAAAAATGGAAACTCACTGGTATAACCAATGAGGAAATACATTTCTTGGGAACACTTTGATCTCAATATCCAGTTATGTGAAACTATCTATATATATATCGATAGTTTCCTATCGAAAAAGATGGTATTTTAGGTAGAAATTTTGTTTACCAAATTTCTCTGCAAACTAGATTACGAAACATTTACGATATCATTAAGCAATGAAGAAAAAACAATAACGTTGCCAATGCAATCAAAACCCTTACATAAACTAAGAATCAAAATACCTGCAAGAACAGAAATGATTCAACCACTTAAACTTCATTTAACTAATGACACACTTATTACAAATAAAGAGATAGCACCAGGTGTATTTATAAGCCACACAATACAACAAAAAAATGACATGGCGCATATCAAATTGTCCAACACGAACGACAGTGAAGTAATTTTAAACAACGTTACCTTAGACACAGAACCACTTGATAACTATGACATAATGACATATAAAAACGAAACCAATAATAATGAGGATTGTTTTACGCAAATAATGAAAAAACTAAAAATAGACTGTAAGGACGATCATGCAAAAAAGGAATTAATTGATATCTTTAGAAAATATCAAGAAGTTTTTCATCTAGAAAACGAACAACTAATAAACAATTGTTATACTCAGAAAATTGAAACTTTGGATAAAACACCTACACACTTCCCCATGCACACTTAGAAGTCATATCTGAACAAGTTAAACAAATGTTCAAAGACGACATAATAGAACATTCAAAAAGCCCTTACAACGCACCTCTTTTACTAGTACCAAAAAAAATGTAGCCGACAAAAAGAAATGGAGAGTAGTAGTAGACTACAGAAAATTAAATGACAAAATAATGAACGACAAATTCCCTTAAACACGTTTAGAAGAAGTACTTGACAAATTAGGTAGAGCAAAATGGCTTTCCTTTAGATATGACTAGTTCTTTTTACCAAATAGGACTTCACAAAGATTCAAGACCACTTACGGCATTTTCCACCAACAACGGACACTACCAATTTAAGAGACTCCCATTTGGACTTAAAATTTCGTCCAACAGTTTTCAAAGAATGCTTACCATCGCTCTAGATGGACTAGAATCAGAAGCCTTCTTATACGTTGATGACATAATAATCTACGGTTTCATTTTAAAACACCACAATAAAAATCTTGTACGTGTCCTCGAACGACTCAAATACTATAACCTTAAGAAAAATCCAGAAAAATGCAGTTTTCTCTGCCCTGCAGTAATATATCTTGGCCACATAATTACAAGCAATGGCGTAAAAACTGACCCTGCAAAACACAGAACAATAAAAGAGTATCCAATTCCTAAAAATGCAGATGAAGTTCGACAATTCATAGCTTTTTGCATTTATTACAGGAGGTTCATACCAAAGCCTTAACGGTCTTTTAAAGAAAAACACAAAATTCAATTGGGATACAAACTGCCAAATAGCCTTTGATACTTTAAAAAATAAACTTATCGAACCTCCAATTCTACAGTATCCAAATTTCAAAGAACAGCTGACGCATCGAATTACGCCTTAGGGGCAATCCTTTCTCAAGGCAAAATTGGTGAAGACCTTCCCATATCATACGCAAGTAAATAATTGCAAAAATGTGACCTAAACAAACCAGTAATAGAAAAAGAACTACTTGCAATCCATTGGGGTATACAATTTTTCCGATCGTATCTATACGGACGGAAATTCACTGTTGTCACCGACCACAGACCACAGACCTTTAGTATCTCTATTCTCACACAAAAATCCATCGTCAAAAATTTCCAGAATACGAATAGACTAGAATAGAGATTATGACTTTGAGATAATATACAAAAAAAGAAAAATGAATACAAACGCAGATGCTCTATCTAGAATAAAAATCGACTCAGACTTATTAAAACACATGATACCGACAGAAATCGATGAAACCGTCAAAAGAACATTAGTTATCACAAGGGGTATGTCCAAGAAAATGAATGTGGACAACAACAAGGAGAAATGTACTTCTCAAGAGAAGCCTGTAAAACTTCAAATCTGGGAATGCATATCCATTAATGAAGTCAAAAATATAAATAAATAAAAATTTAATATTGATAAAAATGCTAGAAATTCAAAAATAAGTATTGATGAAAATTTTGTGCACGTGCGATGCAGCGATAAATCGGCGAATCCAGTTTCGAACCAGATGAAGCTTGCATCAGATATAAACAAATATAATAAGTACACGTATACGGGATCTAACGATAATTCAGCGACACTAGAGTCGACACTGAAAAAATTAGTATCCAGAATGAATAAAGAAAATATAAACAAGGTAGCCCTTATGAGCAATGATGAAATATTTAAACATTTTGAAAAAGATGAATTCAAAGAAACATATGCAAAGATAAAAATAAATGGCCAGAATCCTAAGCTTAACATAATAATATATAAAGCCCCAAAGCAAATACTTGATGATTTAACTATATACAAACTAATCGACGAATTCCATAACTCTACACACGGAGGAAACTTAGGTATACGGAAAACCCTTATAAAATTAAAGTATAGATACATATGGCGAAAGATGAATCAAATGGTAAAACAATTCATAACAAATTGTGATTCATGTGCAAGAAATAAACAAACAAAAAATACAATAGAACCACAAACGATTACCGACACTCCAAGCAACAGTTTTGAAGTGGTGTCAATTGACACAGTCGGACCTTTACGAATATCAAATAATAAAAGATATATTTTAACCATGCAATGTGAACTGACTAAATTTGTCTTCGCATATCCAATGATATCAAAAGACGCAACAACAACAGCATAGACTTTACTGGAAGAATTTATTCTTAGATATGGACACTTTAAGATTCTAAAATCAGATAAAGGTACAGAATTCAATAACGAACTTATGAGCAACGTATGTTCACTATTAAAGATAAAACAAACATTTTCCTCTTCATATCACCACCAAACCATAGGTGCTCTTGAAAGAAATCATCAGACACTTAACAAATTTTTATTATCACGTGTCAATGACAATGAATGGGACAAATGGGTTCCATATTTCACGTTTACATACAATACAACCCCACATATAGACACTGGGTATTCACCATATGAACTCGTTTAAGGGAAATTACCATGCTTAGAGGCAGATACCCTAGATAATAATAAAATAAATTGCACGACTGGGTCGCACGTACTTGCTCATAATTGCGGTCACATCGTCGAATAAAATCTAAATAAAATGCACGACTGGGTCGCATGAACTAGTTCTTATACTAGATTATTGCTTAGTGGCTGCATATGTATGTATATAAAGGGTGTTTTTTTTAGACGTGTGGTTTTGAAGAAGAAATAAAACGCATATAGTTTAATGGACAAGAATCTAGCTCTATTATAAAGATAAGGGCTTGCATTATGTTCTAAAAATGATTTCGGGGAAGTGGCCGCCGTAGCTGGCTCGAATAAATTCCAGCCGAGGCCATATTTTCCCAATTTTGTGAAAATCGGGATCGGTGGCCATTTTGTTTTGGGCCCATTCACCGAATGTGTGACGCCCTTGATGGGCGTTTGGCTTTAATTCTTGAACGAGTTGGATTTTGTAAGCCTGCAAACCAAGATCCTTCTGCGCGCGATGACGGATGGACTCATTTGGGTCTTCTTCGATACTCTGCTCCACCGAAGCGTACCATTATTTTGGTAATTAAATTGCACAATTTGCAAACTTTGTTCAGGAGTAAGTCTATTCATTATGAAATCGAAATCGCAAACTAAACTGAGCATAAATCAAGAGACAGCTGTCAAAAAGACCAACTTCTAAAAAAGTATTGCCAGATTGAAAGCCACACGTTTATTAAAGTAAAAAAATATTTTTTTTTGGAAAATTCTTTATTTTTTTTTAATTAGTTTCAGAGTTTTCTTGGAAAAACTAAGTATGCAATAAAATTTGAAAACTAAATGTCTATCGAATAAAAAAAAATTTGAAAATCGTTCGACCAGTTTTTTTAAAAAGTCGTTTTTTTTAACTTTTCGAAAAAAATAATTTAAATTTTTTTCTAGGATGTCATTCACTATAAGGCAATCTGTAGTTTTCGTCTGGGAAAATTATTTAAAAAAATTCAATCCACCCATTTTCAAAATATTTGGAAAACCAACATTTTTTTAAAGAAATTTTTAAAAAATCCTTTTAGGCTGTAGAGGCGCGAAAAGACAGACAGATAGACAGACGGACGGAATTTCCGGACCCACTTTTTTCAACTTCTCTATTATCGTAATGTCATGCCTGATTGTTAGATTTTTTTTTCACGAATCCATAACTTGCATTTTAGTACCTAAGTCGCAAGTAAAAAATTATGACTATGACAACTATGCTCATGAACTGAGAGTCAAGTTACGCTATGCAGTTAGCAAAGCGAGAGAAATGACTATAAAAATAAAAGAAAAAAGAATAGCAACGGAAAATAAGAAATACAATAATAGGTTAGATCTAGGAATAGGTTATTTAGTATTACTCCAAGTAGGAAATAGAAGGAAAAATAAATCACCTTATATTGATCCATTTAAAATAGTTAAAAGAAAATGAGTCAATTCAGTAATTGATAAAAATGGAATAAGTAAAGAAATACATAATAACCTTCTTAAACCTTATAGACCAAATTATGAATTATAAAAAAAAAACATTACAATTTATATAAACATTATATTTTATACCATTTAAAAAATCTTTATATTTAATAATATAAATACAAATAGCTTAACACAAACAAATTTTAGCTTGTAAAAATACATTTTTCAAATTATGTCTAGTATAATAATTTTCAAAATATAATTTCACCACCAAAATTTTTCGTAAGGGTGAGGGTGTAGTGTATCCACATATGCGCCGCCACTGCCCATTTAACAAATGAGTGACAAAACGTGTAAAGTGCAATAGAGTATGTTAGTCATAGCATACTATCAACATTCCACTCGATTGCATTGATTCACTCAATAGTAATAAGATCCTAATTTATATTTGTAGCCAATAGGAAAATAGAATAATTTATAAATGTGAATTGAATGTATAAAAGTAAGATAGAAAATAATTATAAAAGTTAGGCAAATAAGTATATAAGGAATATTTTAGATAAAAGAAAACAGACTTGTATTTTGAATACTGGAAGCAACAAGTTTTCATTGTCTCAAAGTGACGGCGAATAATCGCCTAAACCAATACAGCGTGTTACGCTTAAAATACTAATAGCGTGGTACGCTTAAAATACCAAAAAGTATGGTTTAAAAAGTAGGGTTTAACCACTACAATTTCAAAATATCTGTACCAATTAACATATCTTCTGATAACCATTCATCCTTAACAATATCGAAAATAAGGGTAAAAGTCGTGTCTTGAATCATAACCGATAATTTTAGGAAACCAATTGACTGTCGAATCTCTTGGCCCAATCCTGCCAGGAGAGTACTTGAGCTTTCGACTTTTTCATCTAACCGATCAAATACAGACTTTTTAACAAGTGACAATTGACTACCAGTGTCGATCAGTGCGTTAAACGAGAATTTTTTGATTTTTAACTCCACTAAAACGGTCGGAGTAGTGATTCGATTTACTTTCGAAACTTTTTTGGACAATTCCTTGACAGATGCTCAAAATCGTTACAATTAAAACATTGTGAACCTTTTTCTTTGTAAGGGCAAACATTCGTGTTATGAGTCTTCGCCCCACAATTTACACAACGATGTTTATTTAGTTTTTGGTTCTTAGCGACTATTTTTAATGGCTGAGCTTGGACACGTTCATCACACCGATTTCGTTGCATTTGCACTTTCATTTCCTGATAAATTTTAAATTTAATTTTTAGTTCATCGAATGTTTTTGCCTCAAATAAAATTGTTTTATTAAGACCACTGTTAGGTATCCCACCTTCTATATAAGACAATAATTACTCATCATCAATATATCCCCTACTCGCTATAAGTTTCATCTGAAACATATACTAAAGGAACGTTTCATCGTTTCGTTTTTTTCGCGCATCTAAATTACGATGTATGACCAAACTAGACGTTGTTGGGCCAAACTCTTTCGTTAGCATTTTCTGCAATTCTTTCCAACTATGTACACCCGTTTCGGGCTCTATTTTTAGCTTCGCGGCACCTCTCAAAAGTCTTCTTGCATACAAATAGCGCTGCATATCATTCCACCCAAATACACATGAAATGTCATCAAATTCTTTTAACCAATAGGTAATATTTTTTCCCGTTTCACCATTAAAATTTCAAGTATAGCACTTTTCACAGGTAAATTTTTCTTTTGTATGCAACAGCAATCATTTCATTTTCGTTTTTTATTAGAATGTAACTTTGAAATTTTATAATATTTTCTTTTAAAACAATTTATTTAATCAGGACTTATATTATTTCACAATCCGAAACCAAATTTATAGGTATTAAGGGCAGGGGAATAACTTCTGACACCATGTGGTAGAGGTGCGTCGACAAAACAATGTTTTATTCTGTAAAACTGATATAAAAAGTTTTACTTAAATTAAATGTATAAAGTTCTTTAATTAGGTATTAAGTAAATTTAAAAAAATATATTATGAAAAGGCAAACAATTTTAAAACGTTTAATTTAGTTTAAGGTAGGTATTTCGGTAGGGAGAAATTGATGCGTCGCGATTATGTCGTAGCCGTAGCGTGGTCGTGATCGTTCTGCCCTATATCTCACTGTAAATTCTTCTCTCTGCTTGTTTTTTGGCTTTCGAATGTTGTTAAATAAACTATGAAAAGGATTAACAGGATATAATGGGGTGGTTAGTATTGGCAAGTTGTTTTGTGGCGAACGGATTAGGGGTATAAACGTAAGCACATTCTACATTTACATATTTTAACTGTTTTAATTTTTACTTGTTTTGTGTAGATTTATTACAATATTTACAAATCAATTGTTCACTTTATTTTACTTAAAACTATTTAAAATGATAACAATTTTCCGACGAGCTTAACTTGTTGTTTGTGTTCCTTTTATTTATTTTAATTTTTTAATTAAGAAAATCAAGTACAACTGTCGTGTTGTGAATTGTGTTAAGATAATGAGATATTAAAAAATATTATCGCTTCTTTTTTTCTACAAAGTTCTTCATAATACAATTTATGTTTTTTGTTTCTTTTTTTCAGGAATAATTCGGAAGTTTCTTCTAATATTATATTATTATTCTGTTCTGACGAACATTTTATATCTTTGTTTTTATTTCCTAAGTGACATTTTTCTTATCAGTATTTTTGCTTTACTTATAAATTTGATTCATTACTATTTCTCCTCTAAGAGTTAACTTTATGTGTTAACTTCTATTAAAGTAAAAACTTGTAAGCATTTCTTTTTATATTTTATTTGCAAAATAAAATACGTTTTGGACAGTTTGCAATTTTGTTGGTATTGTTAACTTCTATATAATACAATAATTTATTGGTGTACATAAAAAGCACGCAAAGCAATACAAATCTTCTAAAGATTTATTTAAAAAAATAATGTGTTGTTAATTTTATTTAATTTTTTTTTTCAATTGAAAATAATTTGCAAAATAGAAAACAACTTATTTGTCCTGAGGGACTATGTAACATGCGTGTTTTCTAAGTGTTATATCGTATGTGCAATTATGGGACGAATTATTTTGCATTTCATTATGGCAAGCTTTTTTCTGTCAATTTCTACTTTTTTATTGTGATCCTAAGTCTAAAGTTTATTTTATATAAATTATTTTCTCACAAACACTTTTTAATGTTTTCTTTTAATAAGACTGAAAGATAGTGGTGCAATGAGTAGAAACATTTTGGATTGCCTGCAGAGTGGCTCATGCAAGTTCCTATAAAATTTAATTTATTTAAACACTATAAAAGGTTTGTTTAAAATCAAAAAAAGGCATAAAACACAGAGTAATTTAATATTTTACTGTAATTTCACCAACGAAACAGGTTATGTCACATCTACAATTTGCATTTTGAAAAGGTAATTATACTGTTAAAAGTAGAAAGAAAGAACTAAATTACTTTTAAATTTGTATTCTTTTGGGAGTTCATAAAAACTTTTAAATTGCAATTTAAATACCTATTCCTACATAATATATGTTTACGTCTCATTAATTTTTTTTTTACTTGTTTTATTCTCATTTGGACCGCTCGGTATTGAATTCTTTTTATTTGCTTCCAACTCACTTCTCATAAAAAAAATGTAATATGATACTACTCTGTACTTGAACTAGTTATTGGGGTAGGTTGAGTCTTCGTAAGTGAATAATTGTCGTTTTTATTTTGGGTAATATTTGGTTCAATTTATAAATGCGGTAATAATAATTATTTGCAGGTTCAAGGTGTATGATTTCTACATGACTTACAGGTGTTGATATGAAATTGAAATTCGATGCTTTGTTTAAAATGTAGGTAATTTGATTATGTGTGTTTTACTTCTTGTTAAATAGGAAATTTGATTACCAACAAAAAATTTTATTTGTTGGAATTGTTAATCGGAAATGTTTGATCCTTGAGTCAATGAATTTTTAAGCTGGTGATTATTTACAAATCTATTAAGTGTTTGAATTTATTTGTGTTAGTAAGAGGCAATAAATAGTGATTGTTGATGTTTAAGAAACGTGAGGGGTTTAATTACTTAAAGTAATGTTAGAGACGTCTATTCTTTATTTGAACTATACTATTTTCGGTGTAAGGTTTCGGTACTATTGTAAAGGGTCCTGGCTACACTTCGGACAATTTGTGTTGTCTATTTTCGTTCTTAATCAGTACCTTATCCCTTACATGGAAAGTGTTTGGTTTAACCCCTGGGTCATATAAATTCTTTGAATTCTTTTTACTACTTATAAGATTATAATAATAATTTTCGTGGTCATATATAGGTTCTGGTTCCCATTTCAAATTTGTGGGTATGTCTGCGGTGAAACCGAAAAGACAGTCCATTGGGGTAAATTTGGTTCCCTTATGGATACTTTTATTATAGACGAACGTTGCTGTTCTAAGAAACTGATCCCAAGATCTTGGGTTCACGTTAAAAAAATTTCTCAACTATTCCACCAAAGGTCGGTGTGCTCGTTCTATAGCTCCGTTCGATTGGGGGTGGTAAGCCGTGGTTTGTAATTTTTCTATCTTAAGAAATTTACAAACTTGTTTTAGCTTAGAATGTTGGGGCCCTGGTAAGTCACTATCTGCTTAGGTATTCTATACCTTCTTATTATCTGTTCATAAAATATGTGAGCAACTGTTTCAGCTTCTTGGTTCGGCATGGTGTACCAGTCTACAATTTTCGTCAAATTGTCTTGGAAAGTTAGGATGTATTTGTTTCCTAAATAAGAGTCTTGTAATGGCCATACTATATCCAACTATACCCTAACGAATGGCTTTTGACAAGTATCCGTTTTTACCATGGGCATTTTCGTTTCTGGACTACATTTCATCTTTTGGCATTTCTTAAATTTTTTAATATATTTGGCTATATCCATAAACATATTCGGCCATTTGAATTTCTCGCGTATGCGATAATATGTTTTTATTACGGCCTGATGGCCGCCAAATAATGAATCGTGGTAGTCGTGAAGAATTATTTTGATTTCTTCTGGGGTGAAGACTTGTTTTGCTTTTTTTATCCAAGTTTGCAGTCTTCGTATTATCGGGGTTATCTTCTTCCTCCTGTTGATTATTGTCTTCTGTTAAAATTGTATTATTTGTATCTTTGTCTGTTTCGATTTCAGTATGGCGAATGCATTGTGCTCGTGTTACTGACAGACAAATTGCGTCCGTCTTTTCCTTCTCTTTGTAGTGACTTTATCGGAGGTAAAAACTATTTCTTTTGTATTGTCAGTGTTACAGTCTGTGGGATTAATTGGGATTCTACTAAGGGCATCTGCGTAAGTGTTATACTTTCCAGGTTTGTATTCTATTTTATAATCGAATTCGGAGAGTTTGTGGTAAAATCTCACCAATTTGGAAGTTGGGTCTGTAACACTAAATGTGCCTTTTAAAGATTTGTGGTCAGTGTAAACTGTGAATTTTCGTCCAAGTAAATAGTATTTTTAATTTTTTGCCGCCCAGGCGAATTGCCAAGAGTTCTTTTTCTATAGTTGAATTATTGAGTTACGTCAGGTACTTCACCCTATACCCAAATCCCGTTACCCCAAAAACTCCCCTTTTGTCTAACGGCACATTAAACCGTTACTTTTTGCACCTCCCACATTCCCTCTTTGCCTAACGGCATTTTTGAAATAACTGTTTCCCACCATTTTGTGCCGACATTGCAAAACGTGTCGTACACCCCCTTTCTTCCTTGCCAGTACAATGCAGACAAAAATATTCATATTTCATTGATGCCAAATGAAATATGAATATTTCGTAAACAAGTGCATTCCATTCTCACGGGATGCACATAATTTTATACATTACCTGTAGATTAAGTATAAGTTGTAAAATCAGTTCAGTTCTAATTCTACAAGCAGCTTGAAAGGTGCAGCCATTTGGTCAACACAGCGGCTTTTCATTTTGCATTTAAATAAATCTAAAAAACTGTTGTAAAATAATGAAAATAAATAAATAAGAAAAAAAAAAAACGTTTAAGTTTTTTATTTCAAAACGCTCACCTCGATACATAATTGGCGCAGTCGGTACTTTTCGATTACGCGAAATTAAACCGAAACGAATAAGTTATAAGTTTTTCGCGCTTGACGTCAGTCATTAGATTCGAAAAGAAAAAGAACTCAAAGCTTCCGAATAAGAAAGTATTCCAACAAAGGAACAATAATATTTCGATAAAGAAAAATAAAAACAGTGTGCATATATTTTAGAATTTTCGATAAAGAAACATAAAAACAGTGTACTTAATATATCTTAGAATTTTCGAAAAAGAAAATAAAAAAAAGTGAAAAAGAAATAAACTGTGTGAGTGTATTTTAGCTTCAGCTCTCTGAACAAACATTTTTCAACAATTAACCACAAACGAAATAATACGTTCGACGAACGCCGAGCCAAAATAATGGCTTTAAGCAACATAAAGCAGTGCCTCACCGCACTAACACAAATTATGGCTAATATGACAACATCAAGTATCAGGACAAAGATAGAAAAGGAGATTCGTTACCTGACACCTTTCCAAGGAGAACAAGGGACGCTACCCTCATTCGCATCATCAGTGGCGAAAATTCTTGCAGACTATACATTGGAATCTGACAAAAAACAAGTATTTGAAGTTATTTATGACACAAAAATATAAGGAACAGCAAAAAACTTTTTTGGAAACAAATTGTAGAAGACATTGCGAAACACGGATTATTTAGTAGTAATAGTAAAAAAGTAATAGAAATTTTCAATGGAATGTTGGTTATGAAAATTAAACAGCTAGTATCAGGAGCTTTAGCATATTCAATCAATGAAATTCACGATCTTTCAGAAATTTATGTTTAGATAGAGACAAAAATATGTACAACAATACCAACTACAATTCAAATGCTAGGGGTCAACATAATCCAAGATTTTACAATAATCATTCTA
This sequence comes from Platycheirus rosarum, assembly GCA_963971375.1. Classification (NCBI taxonomy): domain Eukaryota; kingdom Metazoa; phylum Arthropoda; class Insecta; order Diptera; family Syrphidae; genus Platycheirus; species Platycheirus rosarum. The sequence goes on from OZ020507.1 coordinate 127,919,809, forward strand.
ATCAACATAATCTTAATTATCCTAGAAATTACAATAACTCCAATCAGATTAGTCAATATAACTTTAATAACCCAAGAAATCACTATAATTCTAATCAGACTGGTCAATACAATCCAAACAATAACAACAGTTCGGGACAACATTCAATTAATCGCAGACAAAATAATTCTGGCCAATACAGAAAGAATTCAGGTAATTTCAGGCAAGAACCCATGGATACCTTATCCGCAAGTTACGCGAGACGGATTAATAATATTCAAACGAATTTGGATTTTCCATCAACCAACCTCCAAGAAGTAGTTGAAGCCAAAAATAACACGAAACTTAGATTTTTTATAGACCCGGGTTCTGAAACAAGCATTATTAACCCTGGAATTTGTCATCCTTAATGGCAAATTCAACTAAGTAACCCAATTCAAATACTTACAACTAGTTCACCCTTACTTATTTATAATAAAGTTAGAATCCCATTATTTCAAGAGCTAGGAGATAATAAAACAGTTGAGTTTTTAGAATTTCAATTTCATCAAAAATTAGATGGATTAATTGGAAATAATATTCTAATTCCAGCAAATGCTATCCTAGACTTTAAAAACAGACAACTAACAATTAATGATAAAGTAACCTCAATTTTTCTTTGTAAAGACGATGAAGACTCTTATGATTATTATTATAAACAGGTTCCACAATTTGGGACGTATTACACAGAAATAAATCGTGAACCAATCACTAACCAAATTAGAATAAGTAACCTTAATGAAGAAGAAAAACATAAGATATCAAAATTGGTTTCACAGTTCTCCCAAATATTTTACCAAGAAAGTAGTGACTTGTCATTCACCAATGCGATTAAGCATAAAATAGATACAGTAAATGACATTCCTATCTATACCAAAAACTATAGGTACCCAAAAGTACATAGAGAAGAAGTCAATTCTCAGATCCAAGAAATGTTAGAGCAGGGCATTATACGGCCAAGTAACTCACCCTACTCTGCACCTATCTGGATCGTCCCCAAAAAGAAGGACGCATCTGGAAAGGACAAGCGGAGGATAGTAATCGACTATCGTAAACTAAACGAAGTTACGATAGACGATAAATTCCCAATACCGAATATGGAAGATATATTCGATAAATTGGGAAGAGCAATGTATTTTACGACACTTGATTTGGCGAAAGGTTTTCACCAGATCGAGGTCGCAGAAGAAGACGCGAAGAAAACAGCATTTTCAACTGGAAATTGCCACTACGAGTTCACTCGCATGCCTTTCGGATTGAAGAACGCTCCTTCAACGTTTCAACGTTTAATGAATTCAGTTCTTCATAAATTCATAGGGCAAATATGTTTGGTTTATTTGGATGACATTATTGTCTTCTCAACTAGCCTTGAAGAGCACATTCTTTCGTTAAAGAAAATTTTTGCAAAACTTCAATTTGCCAACCTTAAAGTCCAATTAGACAAAAATGAATTCCTGAAAAAAGTAACGGAATTTTTGGGACATATCGTCACCACAGAATGTATTAAAACCAACCCCAATAAAATACAGGGTATCCAAAATTACAAATTATCAAAAACCGTCAAACAGATAAGGTCATTTTTAGGCATTACCGGATATTACTGGAAATTTATTAAAGACTACGGTAAAGTAGCCAAGCCTATGACTGTTTTTCTGAAAAAGGAGCAAAAATAGATATTAAAGATCCAGATTACATTGATAGCTTTGAGACTCTTAAAAAATTAATCACTTCTGACCCTATCCTTCGTTAACCTGACTTCAATAAGAAGTCTTCTTCGTCTTGACAACTGACGCTTCAAATTATGCGTTAGGCGTTGTATTGTCACAAGAAAATCATCCGTTGTATTACGCAAGCCGAACCCTCAATGACAATGAAATAAAATATTCAACTATAGAGAAGGAACTATTGGCTATAGTATGGGCCACAAAATACTTCAGACCATACCTCTACGGAAGAAAGTTTACCGTACAAACTGATCATCGACCACTTGTTTGGTTGAGTTCATTAAAAGAACCCAACATAAAACTACAAAGGTGGAAGATCAAATTAGAAGAGTATAATTTCGATATAGAGTATGTAGAAGGAAAAGTTAACCAAGTTGCGGACGGATTATCAAGGATGGAAGTGTATTACAACGAAAATGTAATAAGCCCCATTATTGACACGACCGAAGATGCCCAATCAATGGTAGCTACAATCCATAGTGCTACAGAAGATAGCAGCGATTACATTCCTATAATCGAAACACAAGTCAATCTATACAAGACTCAGATTATACTTATTAACGGCAATAATGTAAGCAATCATAAAGTATATAAAATTTTTAATAAGAAAAGAATTGTGTTAGAAATAAAAACCTTTAATGAAAATCTCATCTTAGAAATTATGAAAAAATTCATTCCTCCTAAAGGAATAGTAGGTATTTTCTGCAGAGACGACAGCCTTTACGCTAAATTCCAAGAGGTCTATATCAAATATTTTAGCAAAAATAAATCGTTAAAGGTTATTAAATGCACTAAATTTTTAGGAGATCTCACAGACAGAGAAAAAGAACTATTAGTTATATCTAAATCACATAAATCCTTAAATCATAGAGGAATTAACGAAACTTACGAGGAAATAAGAGATGTTTATTTTACCCCTAAACTCAAAGAAAAAATTCAAGAATACATAAACAATTGCGAAATTTGCCACAAATTAAAATATGAAAAATCACCATATAAAATTCCTTTTAAAATTACCGAAACACCAACCAAACCAAATCAAGTGTTACACATCGACATATGGTACGCAAATATCAACTTAATGTACGTAACAATGATCGACAAATTCACAAAATACGTTACAGTACAAGAAATCAAACATAGGATATGGACATCACTTTTAAACACATTACAATACAGATTCGCGAACAAAGGTATCCCAGACAAAGTAATAACGGACAATGAGACAGGATTTTCATCGATAGTAATCAAAGAATTCCTTAAGGAAAACAATGTTGAACTTCATATTACAACACCCTACCACAAAACAGGCAATTCGGATATCGAAAGATTCCACCAAACCCTTAACGAACATATACGAATATTCACAGCTGACGAGAACAATAAAAACACTTTAAGAAACAAAGTTCTAAAAGCTGTACAAATTTACAATAAAACGATTCATTCATCAACAAAGCAAAGACCTGTAGATTTTACAAACGGTACAATCACAAATCAAGACTACTCAAAAATTATAGAAACAATTAATAACAACAAAGAACGATACATTAACAGACACAACAGAGACAAAACTGACATAGACCTTACAAAACCCAACCATGCTTATCTCAAAACTAGTACCAATAACAAACTTAAATTAACTCACATAAAATCCAATCCTGAAGTTTTAGACAACGAGCATATAAAAGACGAAAGAGGACGCACATACTACAAAACTCAAATTAAACGAAAGTATAAATTCGAACAAACCTCTTAAAAATATTTCTTTTCAGACACTGCTAATCTTCCTAATGACAATATCAATAACAATGACAACAGGAAAAGAAGGGCGAGGAGTTACGTCAGATACTTCACCATATACCCAGATCCCGCTACCCCAAAAACTCCCGTTTTTTAACGTTACTTTTTGCACCTCCCACATTCCTTCTGCCAAACGGCCCATAATTTTTACAATAACTGTTTCCCACCATTTTGTGCCGACATTGCAAAACGTGTCGTGCAAGTATACTCCCCTTTCCACCTTGAAATTAATTAGAAATTAAAACTGATAGGCAATTATTCTGTTAAATTAAAAAAAAAATGTGTAATTAATATAAATAACATTAAGTATGAAAACCTTATATAACGGGTCCACCAAATAACTTCTTTTTTTTTTTGAAAATGCTATAAAAAAATACTGAATATTTTCTCAAATTTCTTTTTTTAATTGAAAGTAAAATCCTTCCGGTTAATAATAGAAAATAATTTCATTCAAATGGCTGCCTCGGCTGGCCATGCAGTAGCCTACACGATCGGTCCAATTTTTAAGCACATTATCGATTGTGTGCAGCTGTATTTCACCAATGACTTCACGAATATTGTCCTTTAAAGCGTCAATTGTCTCTGGCTTGTCGGCGTAACACTTATCTTTTACGGCACCCCACAAATAATAGTCCAACGGTGTCACAAGATAACGAACATACGGAGCTGACGGTGCTTCTCGTCTTCCAAAATCCATACGCAATTTTCGCACACATTCTGCAACATTACCAGCGTAGTTCAAGCCAATGCACAACTATATTCGTTTAGCGGAAGGATAAAACTAATTATCTGTCAGATCAGACATGAGCTAAGTGTTACCATTCACAAAATAAGCATTAGTTAAAAAAAAAACTTTGGATGGCGGACCCTTTATTATGAAAGTTTTATAATACCTAGCTTAAGTAACGTTACAATCAAAACAGTTGATATGAATTTTTCTACCGCTGAAGTTAATACAAAACAAATAGAAAACTGAAAGCTCATTGAAGAAATTTAATTTAAACATAAAATACATACGAGCATACATTATAGTTTTTACTTTTTAATTTTGAGTTTATTTATTGTATTTTGAATTACATGTTCCACAAAAAGAATCACAAAAAATAAGATTAAAGTCAATATTCAAAATAGTGATTCTACAGAGCAGAATCCTAAGGGGGAGGAGTTACGTCAGATACTTCACCTTATACCCAAATCCCGTTACCCCAAAAACTCCCCTTTTGTCTAACGGCACATTAAACCGTTACTTTTTGCACCTCCCACATTCCCTCTTTGCCTAACGGCATTTTTGAAATAACTGTTTCCCACCATTTTGTTCCGACATTGCAAAACGTGTCGTACAAGTACACACCCTCTTTCCCCCAGTACAATGCAGACAAAAATATTCATATTTCATTGATGCGAAATGAAATATGAATATTTCATAAACAAGTGCATTCCATTCTCACGGGATGCACATAATTTTATACATAACCTGTAGATTAAGTATAAGTTGTAAAATCAGTTCAGTTCTAATTCTACAAGCAGCTTGAAAGGTGCAGCCATTTGGTCAACACAGCGGCCTTTCATTTTGCATTTAAATAAATCTAAAAAACTGTTGTAAAATAATGAAAATAAAGAAATAAGAAAAAAAAAAAACGTTTAAGTTTTTTTATTTCAAAACGCTCACCTCGATACATAATTATTGCGTTCAGCTTTGTTCAACGTCCTACTTGCATACGCAATGGTGTGGTCTTTACCCACTTCACCTTGGTAAAGTACTGCTCAAATTGCTTCACAACTGGAGTCAGTAGTAAGGTTTGCTAAAATCTGGATAGATGAGAACAGGGGGTGAAACTAATAGGTATTAAATTTTTTGGAAAGCTTGTTGGCACTTATCAGTCCACGCAAATTTTACATCTTTACGCAATAGATTTGTTAAAGGTGGAATAATTTGAGAACATTGGGGAATAAACTTGCGATAGTAGCTAGCAAGTCCCAGAAAGGATTGTACTTGGCGAACGGTTTTTGGTACTGGGAAGGTTTGTACACATTTAGTTTTGCTAGGGTCAGGTTGTGCTCCTTCCGCTGAACATTTGTGTCCTAAATATACAACTTCTTTTCTAAGGAACTGACATTTCTCCAGTTGTAGTTTAAGTTGATATTCCTTGTCAAAAACAAGTTTAAGCTTGCGGTTGTGGTCCTCGAGATTTTTAACGTAAATGACCATGTCGTCCAAGTACACGAAACATTCCAAACCTTGTAGACTGGTCAAGATATAATTCATCAAACGCTGGAATATAACTGGTGCTCCTTTCAAACCAAGTGGCATTAGTTTGTATTCGTATTGTCCGAAGGCAGTACTAAATGCTGTCTTGGATCTATCTTTTGGATGCACTAATACCTGATGGTACCCGCTTGCTAAATCCAGTGTCGTAAAATATCTAGCATGATCGAATTGGTCCAAAATATCTTCAATTCTTGGCAAAGGAAAAGCATTGCCTATCGTAGTTTCATTTAATTTGCTAAAGTCGAGAACGACCCTCCAGCGTTCTTTTCCGTCAGAGCCCGCTTTCTTGATGTCATTGTCACCTGGTCACCTTATAAGAAGAGTATGTTATTATATTGTATGCATAGATTTGAAATAGAACGTTTTTCCTCTTCGTTTAATTTCTCGTCCAAGTTAAGTTGTTTTATTTATTTTATCAGTTTTGCTATGAGTTGATGAATCATAATTTTTATTAATTTGTTCATTTTTCATTTTTTTTAATTTTGTATCTTTATTATATATACCGCTATGGGTTTTTTTAAATTCATTTACTATATCAAGTCCACAGAAAGATTTAAGTTGCTTTATATTTAAATTTTTTAAACCATTATGAGTTGGTATTTGTTTATTTTCTGAAAATGTGTTTGGATCACCTCGGGGCCCTTCACTATTCTCTTCAAGTTTTACCTCTTTCCTTTCATAAACTTCGGAATTGTGAAGTACGTTTATTGCCTATTTTTGTGGATAGTTCATGTTACAATGAGATCCAAAGGAGTTGTTTCCATTAATTGCATTCGGTAATTCGTATTCACCTATTTTTTATTTCAGTACTGGAGTCATGTATTCTTGTGAGGTGTTTTAGATGAATCTAAGGACTTTGTTTGGACCGTCCACACTACAGTGTGATCCAATAAAGTTATAACCCAGTATTCCATAATTTGGAATGTGTAAATTATCTTCTACCACCTAAAATTCAAAATTAGGCTCCGTTGGAATATAACTCGAGACGGTGGTTTCACGGTCGACTAGGAGGCGTTTCCCGAGTTCTTATTTTCCCATCTACGTTTCAAACTACATTGGTCAGAATTCACATTCTGGATTTCTGGTCCCATCTGGAAAACTCTAGCTCTCGGATTGAGGTCAAGCCTTCTTCTATTTGAGAGATCCTAAACGGATTAGGCCTGTTTTGTTCCGTAGAAAACCGGGAATCAAACGTAATATGTGGGTTTTCCATCTGGAATGCTTGAAGTCTGCCTCTACCAAAGTCATTTTGGTGGTTATTGTTACTAAAGGATTGATTGTTCCTGGGAGGAATGTAATTTGATTGATTTTGATTTTGTCGATTTTAAGCTCGTAGAGGCCGGACGTCAAGGTGCGCGCACAAATATATAAAATAAAAGTCAAAGAAAAATTATTGCGCATTATTATCGCGAGTGTTTTACAAAAATAATACACACTCGTTTGAGAACTTGGAAAAAACCCCCCTGCGTGAGCTGTAAAGAATATAATTATATCCACTCGCGTCGTTGGAAGCAAGATAAGATGCTCACTCGCGCTGTGAAAGAAAAAAAATTATTAAAACATTACATACTCGCGTAGCAAATATCCTCTTATCTGTCCCAAGACCTTTGTGCTTAACTGCCTCTTTCTTATCTACTGTTGGCATCGTATGACGATCAAATGCTTGCGGTAAATGGATAAGGGCATCTGAGTTTGTCCTATTATGCTGAATATTTAAATTTATTTTTTGTAAGCAAGCTGTCTTATGGGCATAACACCTAAGACAGTTTGTTTATAACAGAAGTTAATTTGGATATTCATTGCATGGTTCGACTTAGTCAGAATTGTGTTTTGTATGTAAGAATTTTTAAATGGTAAGTGATTTTCGTGTCCTATATTCTAATGTTCGCGGCCGTAGAAAGAATTTCTTTCACGTGTACGCCTACACTGTTCAATACAGACCAGCTGATTTGGCATTAAGTGAAACCCAGGTTGGAATAAATACTGATTTATCAGAAATTGCTCTACATGGGTAAAGCTTGGTGCCATTACTCTTTTCCCATCATGGTCTCGTGGTCTATGTTAGGAATGATATTGCTTGCCAGAGCCTTCTCCAATATGGGCAATGTTGCAACACGAATTTTAACTTCTTATGGCTCAAATTCACTCTCCGCAAGCATGTCATTCATTATTGTTTTATTTACAGGAGTCCAAATCTCGACAGTAATTCGACTTTTAACGAGTTTGATGCGCCGTCTGATTCCATTTCGAAAATTGTTTCCCTTTGTCCTCGCACTGAAGACGTTATTGCGGGCAATTTCAATGTACACAATTCCAATTGGCTCCGCTATTCTGGTCAGACAACACCCGAAGGGAGGTATGTCGAGCTCTTGGCCGGGTTACATTACCTTACCCAACTGATCCATGTGCCAACGCGTATACCGGATGTTGTTGGGCAAGCCGCCCATACTCTTGACTTGTTTCTTACTTCTCACCCTGATAAATATACCATTAGTGTAACTTCTCCATTTGGCACTTCAGACCATTGTATCATTTCAGCTACTTTCTCATCTTTCACACATCCAGTTAAAGAAAAACTTTCCACCAGGACCATTTGGCAATACGAGGAAGCCAACTGGGACGGCCTGAATATTTTTTTCCGAAACTTTAACTGGTCACTATGCTTCCTCGATAGTGACACTGATACCAGTGCTGAAATGATCACAAATGTGATTCTTCTAGGGATGCGTGTTTTTTATTTCTAACAGAGTAAAAAGCATCTAGCCTTAAGAAAAAGCTTGGTATAATTCGTCGTGTAAAGAAGCTATCAGACTCAAAGAAGTAAGTTTCCGATCTTACAAAGCCAACCCTACAGAGGAAAATCGGAAAAAGCACAAACAAGCAAGGAACTTATACAACTCTGATATTGAAAGAAGCAAATGTTTGCATGACCAAAAAACTCTGCAGTAAAAAGGCCGTAAAATTTGTTGGTCATTTGTAAAAAAATTAAAAACTCCGGTTCCAACGCTCATCGACAATAACATACCAATTGTTTACTCTTCAGAGAAGGCAAACTTGCTCGCCGCCCATTTCGCTGCCAGCTCCACGCTGCCTCACAGCAACGTTGACCCTCCTGTACTTGAGAATGAAATTTTTTCCATGGGACAGATTTTTTTCCGCACTCGTACAGTAGCAAGAGTTCTCAAAGATCTCGATATACACAAATCCGCTGGCCCGGATGGTATACCCCCGATTCTTCTGAAGAGGTGTTCTTCCACACTGGCAAAGCCACTGCGTAACCTTTTCCATCGCTCCTACTCTTCTGGAATCTTTCTTAGAAGATGCAAAACAGCATTTGTCCAGCCTGTCCCTAAGAAAGGTGACCCATCCTCCCTCTTCTCCTACCGACCCATAGCACTATCATTCCTTCTTTCTAAGGTCATGGAAACACTGATTAACCGTCAGCTTAAGGAATATCTCGAAGATCGATAGCTTCTCTTATTGAAAGTGCATGCTTTTGGGATCGATGATACTCTTGTTCGTTGGATTAGAAGCTATCTTCTGGACCGTTCAATACAAGTTGTATTCAATACAAGTTGTATTGAACGGATTCAAGTCTGATTCCCACAAAATAAATGCTGGTGTGCCCCAGGGCTCTGTTCTGTCTCCGACTCTTTTCCTCATTTTTATATTTGTATTTATTATTGTTTGTATTTATTAATTCATTTTAACAGGTAGATAAAACAATGATATAAAAATATAGTGGGAAAGAACAACTTAACCATTCGAATGTTTTAACAATTTGTAATAATAAAAAATTAAACATTGAAATTATAAGCGTATAACATAAGATGGTTTCAAAAGTCAAAATTAAAATGTCAAAATTAACATTTAATTAATGTAATAAGTGTTCAATTTGAATGTGGTCGTGAGTGAAAAGCCATGGTTTTATTCTTAACAGGCAGAGACTTAGACTTAGACTTGGACTTCTAACAGAAAATGGTAATTTATTGAAAATTGAGGGAGCAACTACTGCAAAAAAACCTTTAAAGTGCATTTTCTTATAAGCAGGAATATTTACCAATTTATTGAAATTCAAACGCAAATTATGCCGCGAATTTTTTCTTAACGATAGATAGCCACGCCTTATAAAAAAATAGCTTAAGAACTTTAAAATGATAGAGATGCCTTAGTGGAAGAACTTTTAGTTCCTGAAACAAAGCGAAACTGTTATGGAAGCGATTTTTCTTACAAGTAATACGCACAATATGTTTCTGTAGAACAAGAAGGAGATTTACCTTGTTCATGTAGGTGCCACCTTACAAGTTATCCCATACTGAATTTTGGAGTGAACAATGCCATAATAAACCATAACTAATAATTTTTGTGAGCAGAATAAACTAAGATTATAAAATTGCCTAGAGCAACACAGTAAGTACCTATTTTATAGCGCTAAGTCAAGGTATTTAAAGGACTTTACAAAGTTCACCTGAAAACTGTTAGTAGAGCAGGGTTCATTGGGAAAAAACGTATCACAATCATTTAATTTGAATTTTTGACATCCTGAAGAGTGATAAACAATATCACAGTCATGATCATCCACAGCAGAGGACCCTAAAAGACTGAAGTGCATTAACTTAGTTTTATTGCTTAAGACCAATTTATTTAAAGCGAACCAGCGTCTCAAGATATTAAGTCAAGCATAGATCTGCAACCATAGGAAAAGGCCATATCATCTGCAAAAGCTGTAATTGATCCTCTAAAATTTTGTTTAAAGATAGGGTTTATAAATATCAAGAAGAGCAGTCGGCCCAGTACAGAACCTTGCGGAACACCAACAGTTATTTTGCGTAACTCACTTAAACTACCAGTTATTTTAACTAATTGTTTTCTATCATTTAAGTAAGAAACTTACCAGTTATAAATGAAACCACGAAATCCTGCATTATACAGCTTTTCCAAGAGGATACTATGGTAACTAAATCAAAGCCTTGTTTAAGTCGATGAAAAGCCCAGCGAAAAAAAATGCTAGTTTAAGTTTTCGTAAATCTCTCAACAAAATTTTAAGCGTCACCAGACGAAATAGCTACGATTTAAAATTTTGTTAACTACGTTCCATTCGCCTTTTATGTTACCTTTATTTTTTTCAAGCTCAGCTAAATAGTAGTTTTCCCTACAAATTTTTATTTCTTTCGAAAGGTTTTTGTAAACTTTTTTGTATTCTGCATTAAGTGGATTATTAGGAATTTTTTTAGCTTTTATTTGTAGTTTATGTTTTTCCTTAATTTTATCTAACAGGTACCCAGTTATCCATTCTTTTAAACGTTTAGATTTGTTATGTGAACTGACAAACCTAGTAGTAGAGCTACCAAATAAAGTACCCAGTTTCTTTAAGAAATAGTCATATGCTATTGTAGGATCATATTCATTATAAACACTTTCCCAGAATTCAAATTGCAAAAGCAAATTTAGCTTATCAAAATCTTTTTCTTTGGGCATATAGGTAGTGTTTTTAGCGACAGTATTTAAATAATGAAGGCTAGTCATACAGTGATTAGTTATACCTAAATCGGCAACTGAGCTCACTAAACTATAACTTCTAGATAAGCTACAGCGCGAAAAAATATGGTCAATGCACGTCTTAGAATTTTCAACAATTCTTGTAGGATTTCTTATATAGCAATCCAAACCATAAGCACCTAAGAGCATTACATAATTGTCAACAAAAGGGATTTTAGAAAGGAGGTCAATATTAATATCGCCTAAAAAAATAAAGTTTTTCATTTTTTCATCGGACAACAACATTTTGAGCTCTTCAAAAAAGACATCTCTACTACCATCATGAAGTCTATAACCACATAAAAAGCAGTGTTTCTCATTTTTAAGATTGAAACTTACATTTAAAATATCAGCAGATTACAAGTTTTTGCTAACAATATAACAATATATGTACTTAGTAGAAAGAATTTCTTTCACGTGTACGCCTACACTGTTCAATACAGACCAGCTGATTTGGCATTAAGTGAAACCCAGGTTGGAATAAATACTGATTTATCAGAAATTGCTCTACATGGGTAAAGCTTGGTGCCATTACTCTTTTCCCATCATGGTCTCGTGGTCTATGTTAGGAATGATATTGCTTGCCAGAGCCTTCTCCAATATGGGCAATGTTGCAACACGAATTTTAACTTCTTATGGCTCAAATTCACTCTCCGCAAGCATGTCATTCATTATTGTTTTATTTACAGGAGTCCAAATCTCGACAGTAATTCGACTTTTAACGAGTTTGATGCGCCGTCTGATTCCATTTCGAAAATTGTTACCCTTTGTCCTCGCACTGAAGACGTTATTGCGGGCAATTTCAATGTACACAATTCCAATTGGCTCCGCTATTCTGGTCAGACAACACCCGAAGGGAGGTATGTCGAGCTCTTGGCCGGGTTACATTACCTTACCCAACTGATCCATGTGCCAACGCGTATACCGGATGTTGTTGGGCAAGCCGCCCATACTCTTGACTTGTTTCTTACTTCTCACCCTGATAAATATACCATTAGTGTAACTTCTCCATTTGGCACTTCAGACCATTGTATCATTTCAGCTACTTTCTCATCCAGTTAAAGAAAAACTTTCCACCAGGACCATTTGGCAATACGAGGAAGCCAACTGGGACGGCCTGAATATTTTTTTCCGAAACTTTAACTGGTCACTATGCTTCCTCGATAGTGACACTGATACCAGTGCTGAAATGATCACAAATGTGATTCTTCTAGGGATGCGTGTTTTTTATTTCTAACAGAGTAAAAAGCATCTAGCCTTAAGAAAAAGCTTGGTATAATTCGTCGTGTAAAGAAGCTATCAGACTCAAAGAAGTAAGTTTCCGATCTTACAAAGCCAACCCTACAGAGGAAAATCGGAAAAAGCACAAACAAGCAAGGAACTTATACAACTCTGATATTGAAAGAAGCAAATTTTTGCATGACCAAAAAACTCTGCAGTAAAAAGGCCGTAAAATTTGTTGGTCATTTGTAAAAAAATTAAAAACTCCGGTTCCAACGCTCATCGACAATAACATACCAATTGTTTACTCTTCAGAGAAGGCAAACTTGCTCGCCGCCCATTTCGCTGCCAGCTCCACGCTGCCTCACAGCAACGTTGACCCTCCTGTACTTGAGAATGAAATTTTTTCCATGGGACAGATTTTTTTCCGCACTCGTACAGTAGCAAGAGTTCTCAAAGATCTCGATATACACAAATCCGCTGGCCCGGATGGTATACCCCCGATTCTTCTGAAGAGGTGTTCTTCCACACTGGCAAAGCCACTGCGTAACCTTTTCCATCGCTCCTACTCTTCTGGAATCTTTCTTAGAAGATGCAAAACAGCATTTGTCCAGCCTGTCCCTAAGAAAGGTGACCCATCCTCCCTCTTCTCCTACCGACCCATAGCACTATCATTCCTTCTTTCTAAGGTCATGGAAACACTGATTAACCGTCAGCTTAAGGAATATCTCGAAGATCGATAGCTTCTCTTATTGAAAGTGCATGCTTTTGGGATCGATGATACTCTTGTTCGTTGGATTAGAAGCTATCTTCTGGACCGTTCAATACAAGTTGTATTCAATACAAGTTGTATTGAACGGATTCAAGTCTGATTCCCACAAAATAAATGCTGGTGTGCCCCAGGGCTCTGTTCTGTCTCCGACTCTTTTCCTCATTTTTATATTTGTATTTATTATTGTTTGTATTTATTAATTCATTTTAACAGGTAGATACAACAATGATATAAAAATATAGTGGGAAAGAACAACTTAACCATTCGAATGTTTTAACAATTTGTAATAATAAAAAATTAAACATTGAAATTATAAGCGTATAACATAAGATGGTTTCAAAAGTCAAAATTAAAATGTCAAAATTAACATTTAATTAATGTAATAAGTGTTCAATTTGAATGTGGTCGTGAGTGAAAAGCCATGGTTTTATTCTTAACAGGCAGAGACTTAGACTTAGACTTGGACTTCTAACAGAAAATGGTAATTTATTGAAAATTGAGGGAGCAACTACTGCAAAAAATCTTTTAAAGTGCATTTTCTTACAAGCAGGAATATTTACCAATTTATTGAAATTCAAACGCAAATTATGCCGCGAATTTTTTCTTAACGATAGATAGCCACGCCTTATAAAAAAATAGCTTAAGAACTTTAAAATGATAGAGATGCCTTAGTGGAAGAACTTTTAGTTCCTGAAACAAAGCGAAACTGTTATGGAAGCGATTTTTCTTACAAGTAATACGCACAATATGTTTCTGTAGAACAAGAAGGAGATTTACCTTGTTCATGTAGGTGCCACCTTACAAGTTATCCCATACTGAATTTTGGAGTGAACAATGCCATAATAAACCATAACTAATAATTTTTGTGAGCAGAATAAACTAAGATTATAAAATTGCCTAGAGCAACACAGTAAGTACCTTTTTTATAGCGCTAGTATGATCTGCCCAACTCATCCTACTATCGAGTATTAAGTCAAGGTATTTAAAGGACTTTACAAAGTTCACCTGAAAACTGTTAGTAGAGCAGGGTTCATTGGGAAAAAACGTATCACAATCATTTAATTTGAATTTTTGACATCCTGAAGAGTGATAAACAATATCACAGTCATGATCATCCACAGCAGAGGACCCTAAAAGACTGAAGTGCATTAACTTAGTTTTATTGCTTAAGACCAATTTATTTAAAGCGAACCAGCGTCTCAAGATATTAAGTCAAGCATAGATCTGCAACCATAGGAAAAGGCCATATCATCTGCAAGAGCTGTAATTGATCCTCTAAAATTTTGTTTAAAGATAGGGTTTATAAATATCAAGAAGAGCAGTCGGCCCAGTACAGAACCTTGCGGAACACCAACAGTTATTTTGCGTAACTCACTTAAACTACCAGTTATTTTAACTAATTGTTTTCTATCATTTAAGTAAGAAACTTACCAGTTATAAATGAAACCACGAAATCCTGCATTATACAGCTTTTCCAAGAGGATACTATGGTAACTAAATCAAAGCCTTGTTTAAGTCGATGAAAAGCCCAGCGAAAAAAAATGCTAGTTTAAGTTTTCGTAAATCTCTCAACAAAATTTTAAGCGTCACCAGACGAAATAGCTACGATTTAAAATTTTGTTAACTACGTTCCATTCGCCTTTTATGTTACCTTTATTTTTTTCAAGCTCAGCTAAATAGTAGTTTTCCCTACAAATTTTTATTTCTTTCGAAAGGTTTTTGTAAACTTTTTTGTATTCTGCATTAAGTGGATTATTAGGAATTTTTTTAGCTTTTAGTCGTAGTTTATGTTTTTCCTTAATTTTATCTAACAGGTACTCAGTTATCCATTCTTTTAAACGTTTAGATTTGTTATGTGAACTGACAAACCTAGTAGTAGAGCTACCAAATAAAGTACCCAGTTTCTTTAAGAAATAGTCATATGCTATTGTAGGATCATATTCATTATAAACACTTTCCCAGAATTCAAATTGCAAAAGCAAATTTAGCTTATCAAAATCTTTTTCTTTGGGCATATAGGTAGTGTTTTTAGCGACAGTATTTAAATAATGAAGGCTAGTCATACAGTGATTAGTTATACCTAAATCGGCAACTGAGCTCACTAAACTATAACTTCTAGATAAGCTACAGCGCGAAAAAATATGGTCAATGCACGTCTTAGAATTTTCAACAATTCTTGTAGGATTTCTTATATAGCAATCCAAACCATAAGCACCTAAGAGCATTACATAATTGTCAACAAAAGGGATTTTAGAAAGGAGGTCAATATTAATATCGCCTAAAAAAATAAAGTTTTTCATTTTTTCATCGGACAACAACATTTTGAGCTCTTCAAAAAAGACATCTCTACTACCATCATGAAGTCTATAACCACATAAAAAGCAGTGTTTCTCATTTTTAAGATTGAAACTTACATTTAAAATATCAGCAGATTACAAGTTTTTGCTAACAATATAACAATATATGTACTTAGTAGAAAGAATTTCTTTCACGTGTACGCCTACACTGTTCAATACAGACCAGCTGATTTGGCATTAAGTGAAACCCAGGTTGGAATAAATACTGATTTATCAGAAATTGCTCTACATGGGTAAAGCTTGGTGCCATTACTCTTTTCCCATCATGGTCTCGTGGTCTATGTTAGGAATGATATTGCTTGCCAGAGCCTTCTCCAATATGGGCAATGTTGCAACACGAATTTTAACTTCTTATGGCTCAAATTCACTCTCCGCAAGCATGTCATTCATTATTGTTTTATTTACAGGAGTCCAAATCTCGACAGTAATTCGACTTTTAACGAGTTTGATGCGCCGTCTGATTCCATTTCGAAAATTGTTTCCCTTTGTCCTCGCACTGAAGACGTTATTGCGGGCAATTTCAATGTACACAATTCCAATTAGCTCCGCTATTCTGGTCAGACAACACCCGAAGGGAGGTATGTCGAGCTCTTGGCCGGGTTACATTACCTTACCCAACTGATCCATGTGCCAACGCGTATACCGGATGTTGTTCGGCAAGCCGCCCATACTCTTGACTTGTTTCTTACTTCTCACCCTGATAAATATACCATTAGTGTAACTTCTCCATTTGGCACTTCAGACCATTGTATCATTTCAGCTACTTTCTCATCTTTCACACATCCAGTTAAAGAAAAACTTCCCACCAGGACCATTTGGCAATACGAGGAAGCCAACTGGGACGGCCAGAATATTTTTTTCCGAAACTTTAACTGGTCACTATGCTTCCTCGATAGTGACACTGATACTAGTGCTGAAATGATCACAAATGTGATTCTTCTAGGGATGCGTGTTTTTTATTTCTAACAGAGTAAAAAGCATCTAGCCTTAAGAAAAAGCTTGGTATAATTCGTCGTGTAAAGAAGCTATCAGACTCAAAGAAGTAAGTTTCCGATCTTACAAAGCCAACCCTACAGAGGAAAATCGGAAAAAGCACAAACAAGCAAGGAACTTATACAACTCCGATATTGAAAGAAGCAAATTTTTGCATGACCAAAAAATTCTACAGTAAAAAGGCCGTAAAATTTGTTGGTCATTTGTAAAAAAATTAAAAACTCCGGTTCCAACGCTCATCGACAATAACATACCAATTGTTTACTCTTCAGAGAAGGCAAACTTGCTCGCCGCCCATTTCGCTGCCAGCTCCACGCTGCCTCACAGCAACGTTGACCCTCCTGTACTTGAGAATGAAATTTTTTCCATGGGACAGATTTTTTTCCGCACTCGTACAGTAGCAAGAGTTCTCAAAGATCTCGATATACACAAATCCGCTGGCCCGGATGGTATACCCCCGATTCTTCTGAAGAGGTGTTCTTCCACACTGGCAAAGCCACTGCGTAACCTTTTCCATCGCTCCTACTCTTCTGGAATCTTTCTTAGAAGATGCAAAACAGCATTTGTCCAGCCTGTCCCTAAGAAAGGTGACCCATCCTCCCTCTTCTCCTACCGACCCATAGCACTATCATTCCTTCTTTCTAAGGTCATGGAAACACTGATTAACCGTCAGCTTAAGGAATATCTCGAAGATCGATAGCTTCTCTTATTGAAAGTGCATGCTTTTGGGATCGATGATACTCTTGTTCGTTGGATTAGAAGCTATCTTCTGGACCGTTCAATACAAGTTGTATTCAATACAAGTTGTATTGAACGGATTCAAGTCTGATTCCCACAATATAAATGCTGGTGTGCCCCAGGGCTCTGTTCTGTCTCCGACTCTTTTCCTCATTTTTATATTTGTATTTATTATTGTTTGTATTTATTAATTCATTTTAACAGGTAGATAAAACAATGATATAAAAATATAGTGGGAAAGAACAACTTAACCATTCGAATGTTTTAACAATTTGTAATAATAAAAAATTAAACATTGAAATTATAAGCGTATAACATAAGATGGTTTCAAAAGTCAAAATTAAAATGTCAAAATTAACATTTAATTAATGTAATAAGTGTTCAATTTGAATGTGGTCGTGAGTGAAAAGCCATGGTTTTATTCTTAACAGGCAGAGACTTAGACTTAGACTTGGACTTCTAACAGAAAATGGTAATTTATTGAAAATTGAGGGAGCAACTACTGCAAAAAAACCTTTAAAGTGCATTTTCTTATAAGCAGGAATATTTACCAATTTATTGAAATTCAAACGCAAATTATGCCGCGAATTTTTTCTTAACGATAGATAGCCACGCCTTATAAAAAAATAGCTTAAGAACTTTAAAATGATAGAGATGCCTTAGTGGAAGAACTTTTAGTTCCTGAAACAAAGCGAAACTGTTATGGAAGCGATTTTTCTTACAAGTAATACGCACAATATGTTTCTGTAGAACAAGAAGGAGATTTACCTTGTTCATGTAGGTGCCACCTTACAAGTTATCCCATACTGAATTTTGGAGTGAACAATGCCATAATAAACCATAACTAATAATTTTTGTGAGCAGAATAAACTAAGATTATAAAATTGCCTAGAGCAACACAGTAAGTACCTATTTTATAGCGCTAAGTCAAGGTATTTAAAGGACTTTACAAAGTTCACCTGAAAACTGTTAGTAGAGCAGGGTTCATTGGGAAAAAACGTATCACAATCATTTAATTTGAATTTTTGACATCCTGAAGAGTGATAAACAATATCACAGTCATGATCATCCACAGCAGAGGACCCTAAAAGACTGAAGTGCATTAACTTAGTTTTATTGCTTAAGACCAATTTATTTAAAGCGAACCAGCGTCTCAAGATATTAAGTCAAGCATAGATCTGCAACCATAGGAAAAGGCCATATCATCTGCAAAAGCTGTAATTGATCCTCTAAAATTTTGTTTAAAGATAGGGTTTATAAATATCAAGAAGAGCAGTCGGCCCAGTACAGAACCTTGCGGAACACCAACAGTTATTTTGCGTAACTCACTTAAACTACCAGTTATTTTAACTAATTGTTTTCTATCATTTAAGTAAGAAACTTACCAGTTATAAATGAAACCACGAAATCCTGCATTATACAGCTTTTCCAAGAGGATACTATGGTAACTAAATCAAAGCCTTGTTTAAGTCGATGAAAAGCCCAGCGAAAAAAAATGCTAGTTTAAGTTTTCGTAAATCTCTCAACAAAATTTTAAGCGTCACCAGACGAAATAGCTACGATTTAAAATTTTGTTAACTACGTTCCATTCGCCTTTTATGTTACCTTTATTTTTTTCAAGCTCAGCTAAATAGTAGTTTTCCCTACAAATTTTTATTTCTTTCGAAAGGTTTTTGTAAACTTTTTTGTATTCTGCATTAAGTGGATTATTAGGAATTTTTTTAGCTTTTAGTCGTAGTTTATGTTTTTCCTTAATTTTATCTAACAGGTACTCAGTTATCCATTCTTTTAAACGTTTAGATTTGTTATGTGAACTGACAAACCTAGTAGTAGAGCTACCAAATAAAGTACCCAGTTTCTTTAAGAAATAGTCATATGCTATTGTAGGATCATATTCATTATAAACACTTTCCCAGAATTCAAATTGCAAAAGCAAATTTAGCTTATCAAAATCTTTTTCTTTGGGCATATAGGTAGTGTTTTTAGCGACAGTATTTAAATAATGAAGGCTAGTCATACAGTGATTAGTTATACCTAAATCGGCAACTGAGCTCACTAAACTATAACTTCTAGATAAGCTACAGCGCGAAAAAATATGGTCAATGCACGTCTTAGAATTTTCAACAATTCTTGTAGGATTTCTTATATAGCAATCCAAACCATAAGCACCTAAGAGCATTACATAATTGTCAACAAAAGGGATTTTAGAAAGGAGGTCAATATTAATATCGCCTAAAAAAATAAAGTTTTTCATTTTTTCATCGGACAACAACATTTTGAGCTCTTCAAAAAAGACATCTCTACTACCATCATGAAGTCTATAACCACATAAAAAGCAGTGTTTCTCATTTTTAAGATTGAAACTTACATTTAAAATATCAGCAGATTACAAGTTTTTGCTAACAATATAACAATATATGTACTTAGTAGAAAGAATTTCTTTCACGTGTACGCCTACACTGTTCAATACAGACCAGCTGATTTGGCATTAAGTGAAACCCAGGTTGGAATAAATACTGATTTATCAGAAATTGCTCTACATGGGTAAAGCTTGGTGCCATTACTCTTTTCCCATCATGGTCTCGTGGTCTATGTTAGGAATGATATTGCTTGCCAGAGCCTTCTCCAATATGGGCAATGTTGCAACACGAATTTTAACTTCTTATGGCTCAAATTCACTCTCCGCAAGCATGTCATTCATTATTGTTTTATTTACAGGAGTCCAAATCTCGACAGTAATTCGACTTTTAACGAGTTTGATGCGCCGTCTGATTCCATTTCGAAAATTGTTTCCCTTTGTCCTCGCACTGAAGACGTTATTGCGGGCAATTTCAATGTACACAATTCCAATTGGCTCCGCTATTCTGGTCAGACAACACCCGAAGGGAGGTATGTCGAGCTCTTGGCCGGGTTACATTACCTTACCCAACTGATCCATGTGCCAACGCGTATACCGGATGTTGTTGGGCAAGCCGCCCATACTCTTGACTTGTTTCTTACTTCTCACCCTGATAAATATACCATTAGTGTAACTTCTCCATTTGGCACTTCAGACCATTGTATCATTTCAGCTACTTTCTCATCTTTCACACATCCAGTTAAAGAAAAACTTTCCACCAGGACCATTTGGCAATACGAGGAAGCCAACTGGGACGGCCTGAATATTTTTTTCCGAAACTTTAACTGGTCACTATGCTTCCTCGATAGTGACACTGATACCAGTGCTGAAATGATCACAAATGTGATTCTTCTAGGGATGCGTGTTTTTTATTTCTAACAGAGTAAAAAGCATCTAGCCTTAAGAAAAAGCTTGGTATAATTCGTCGTGTAAAGAAGCTATCAGACTCAAAGAAGTAAGTTTCCGATCTTACAAAGCCAACCCTACAGAGGAAAATCGGAAAAAGCACAAACAAGCAAGGAACTTATACAACTCTGATATTGAAAGAAGCAAATTTTTGCATGACCAAAAAACTCTGCAGTAAAAAGGCCGTAAAATTTGTTGGTCATTTGTAAAAAAATTAAAAACTCCGGTTCCAACGCTCATCGACAATAACATACCAATTGTTTACTCTTCAGAGAAGGCAAACTTGCTCGCCGCCCATTTCGCTGCCAGCTCCACGCTGCCTCACAGCAACGTTGACCCTCCTGTACTTGAGAATGAAATTTTTTCCATGGGACAGATTTTTTTCCGCACTCGTACAGTAGCAAGAGTTCTCAAAGATCTCGATATACACAAATCCGCTGGCCCGGATGGTATACCCCCGATTCTTCTGAAGAGGTGTTCTTCCACACTGGCAAAGCCACTGCGTAACCTTTTCCATCGCTCCTACTCTTCTGGAATCTTTCTTAGAAGATGCAAAACAGCATTTGTCCAGCCTGTCCCTAAGAAAGGTGACCCATCCTCCCTCTTCTCCTACCGACCCATAGCACTATCATTCCTTCTTTCTAAGGTCATGGAAACACTGATTAACCGTCAGCTTAAGGAATATCTCGAAGATCGATAGCTTCTCTTATTGAAAGTGCATGCTTTTGGGATCGATGATACTCTTGTTCGTTGGATTAGAAGCTATCTTCTGGACCGTTCAATACAAGTTGTATTCAATACAAGTTGTATTGAACGGATTCAAGTCTGATTCCCACAAAATAAATGCTGGTGTGCCCCAGGGCTCTGTTCTGTCTCCGACTCTTTTCCTCATTTTTATATTTGTATTTATTATTGTTTGTATTTATTAATTCATTTTAACAGGTAGATACAACAATGATATAAAAATAAAGTGGGAAAGAACAACTTAACCATTCGAATGTTTTAACAATTTGTAATAATAAAAAATTAAACATTGAAATTATAAGCGTATAACATAAGATGGTTTCAAAAGTCAAAATTAAAATGTCAAAATTAACATTTAATTAATGTAATAAGTGTTCAATTTGAATGTGGTCGTGAGTGAAAAGCCATGGTTTTATTCTTAACAGGCAGAGACTTAGACTTAGACTTGGACTTCTAACAGAAAATGGTAATTTATTGAAAATTGAGGGAGCAACTACTGCAAAAAATCCTTTAAAGTGCATTTTCTTACAAGCAGGAATATTTACCAATTTATTGAAATTCAAACGCAAATTATGCCGCGAATTTTTTCTTAACGATAGATAGCCACGCCTTATAAAAAAATAGCTTAAGAACTTTAAAATGATAGAGATGCCTTAGTGGAAGAACTTTTAGTTCCTGAAACAAAGCGAAACTGTTATGGAAGCGATTTTTCTTACAAGTAATACGCACAATATGTTTCTGTAGAACAAGAAGGAGATTTACCTTGTTCATGTAGGTGCCACCTTACAAGTTATCCCATACTGAATTTTGGAGTGAACAATGCCATAATAAACCATAACTAATAATTTTTGTGAGCAGAATAAACTAAGATTATAAAATTGCCTAGAGCAACACAGTAAGTACCTTTTTTATAGCGCTAGTATGATCTGCCCAACTCATCCTACTATCGAGTATTAAGTCAAGGTATTTAAAGGACTTTACAAAGTTCACCTGAAAACTGTTAGTAGAGCAGGGTTCATTGGGAAAAAACGTATCACAATCATTTAATTTGAATTTTTGACATCCTGAAGAGTGATAAACAATATCACAGTCATGATCATCCACAGCAGAGGACCCTAAAAGACTGAAGTGCATTAACTTAGTTTTATTGCTTAAGACCAATTTATTTAAAGCGAACCAGCGTCTCAAGATATTAAGTCAAGCATAGATCTGCAACCATAGGAAAAGGCCATATCATCTGCAAAAGCTGTAATTGATCCTCTAAAATTTTGTTTAAAGATAGGGTTTATAAATATCAAGAAGAGCAGTCGGCCCAGTACAGAACCTTGCGGAACACCAACAGTTATTTTGCGTAACTCACTTAAACTACCAGTTATTTTAACTAATTGTTTTCTATCATTTAAGTAAGAAACTTACCAGTTATAAATGAAATCCTGCATTATACAGCTTTTCCAAGAGGATACTATGGTAACTAAATCAAAGCCTTGTTTAAGTCGATGAAAAGCCCAGCGAAAAAAAATGCTAGTTTAAGTTTTCGTAAATCTCTCAACAAAATTTAAGCAAAGCATCTTCGGTTGATCTATTCGCACGAAACCCATATTGAGATTCACTAAAAAAAAAATATTTTTATTTAAGTACCCGAAAATTGTACTTTTAATCGCCTTTTCAAAAAATTTAGAGCATACTGGTAACAAGGATATCGGTCTGTAATTATTCATATCACAAGGGTTAGACTTTTTTAGGAGAGGAATGACTTCTGCAATTTTTAGAGCTGTCGGAAAAATACCATTATAAACACTTGAAAATATGAGCAAGTACGTCAACAACATTGTAAGGAATTTTTTTAAGATTATGCTAGAGCAACCATCATTAGTAACCGAATTGGAAATTTTAAGCGTCACCAGACGAAATAGCTACGATTTAAAATTTTGTTAACTACGTTCCATTCGCCTTTTATGTTACCTTTATTTTTTTCAAGCTCAGCTAAATAGTAGTTTTCCCTACAAATTTTTATTTCTTTCGAAAGGTTTTTGTAAACTTTTTTGTATTCTGCATTAAGTGGATTATTATTAGGAATTTTTTTAGCTTTAAGTCGTAGTTTATGTTTTTCCTTAATTTTATCTAACAGGTACCCAGTTATCCATTCTTTTAAACGTTTAGATTTGTTATGTGAACTGACAAACCTAGTAGTAGAGCTATCAAATAAAGTACCCAGTTTCTTTAAGAAATAGTCATATGCTATTGTAGGATCATATTCATTATAAACACTTTCCCAGAATTCAAATTGCAAAAGCAAATTTAGCTTATCAAAATCTTTTTCTTTGGGCATATAGGTAGTGTTTTTAGCGACAGTATTTAAATAATGAAGGCTAGTCATACAGTGATTATTTATACCTAAATCGGCAACTGAGCTCACTAAACTATAACTTCTAGATAAGCTACAGCGCGAAAAAATATGGTAAATGCACGTCTTAGAATTTTCAACAATTCTTGTAGGATTTCTTATACAGCAATCCAAACCATAAGCACCTAAGAGCATTAAATAATTGTCAACAAAAGGGATTTTAGAAAGGAGGTCAATATTAATATCGCCTAAAAAAATAAAGTTTTTCATTTTTTCAAGTTTTTGCTAACAATATTACAATATATGTACTTAGTTTTAATAAAAACACCCACACCACCAGCGGCGTAGGAGTTGTTGCAAGTAGAAAAAAAAACATAGCCCGGAAATTTCCTAATTATCCGTTTCGTAATCAAAAATCCAAATTTCGGTTACAAAAATAAAATCAGGCTTATTACAACACGAATCAACATGGAGTATCAATAAATCAAAATTCGCACGAAGACTACGGATATTTTGTTGAACAATATAAAAATTATCGGGATTTTTTTGATTGTTTTGAAGAACACTTGACAAAAAACATTTACATAATTACAAGAGGATACAATATTACTATCAGGTTAAAATTCGTATAATTTATCAAAAGGCATTAAGTTTAAAGATTATTTAATGAAAGGCATTAAGTTTAAAGATTATTTAAGTCTTCTAAGCAATTAATTTTTATAGCTTTATCACATTCCTTTTCCTTCATCAAAATGTCAGAGTTGTATTCCTTAGTTTTTTAACAATCTCAGCCGCTTTTCAAAGTTCCTGTGTGTAAGAGATTAGGCTATTATTTATGTATATAAAGCTTCTGTCACTGTAATTGTTCCGAAATAGTGTTACAGATAAGGAATTTTTGTAATGTACTTTTTGTTCATTAACTGAAGCTTTGTGATATGTGAACAAAATGTCACACCAGAACAGAAGTACCTGTTGAGCTATCTCCAGCAGAAGAGAATTTTGGTTTATTGCTCCTGATCTTTTTAATATAAAAACTGTCTATTTGCTCTTTAGTTATTTTCTCTTCAAGTCCATCAGAGAAACGCTTTAGTGCTTTATCTATAGCATTAGTTTTGTTTAAGTCCAGTAAACCAACAATCACAATATTTTCTCGCTGTAGTTGTTCAAGCGAATTCACTCTTAACTGCAACAAATCAATTCTTGATTGCATTTATTTCTTCTCCTCTTTAAGAGATTGCAGCGCAGAGAGAAAGTCAAAGTTAACTTTGTTTATCTCCAATATTTTTTTTATAAATTGCTGCTAATGACATCGGTGTGTTATCATCAAACAGTATGGGCATGGGTCATGATCATCTGTCTGTCACTTCTAATCCACTTAACTATTTTGCTGAAACTCTACCATCAGCTTTTCATATTAGTTCGGAAATCCACGTCCTTCGTCTTTGGACGTTCAATTGCTACGGTACCGTATGTCAAGCTCATTAAACTCCGATTTATACAGCATTGTCAAATGGAGTAATAAGAATCGTGTGGAGTTTAATGCTTCGAAAACTCAATGCTGTCTTCTGTCGTTAAAGCTAAACAAACCCCCAATGCCATTGTCCATAAATGGCACTTATATCGAAGAAACCGAAAAGCTCTCACTATTCGATATGTGTGTTAACGACGACTTCCGTTGGAACGATCATATATTTGAGATTGCTAAGAATGCTGTTAAGTGCTTAGGTTTTCTGTATCGATATAAGAAGTATTTTTCCCCATCTGATCTGGCTACAATTTATAAAGCGTTTATACGCCCTAAACTCGAGTATAACTTTCACCTCTAGACAGGTGCTTCGCAAACATCGCTTCACCTGCTTGATAGAATACAAAATCGTGCGTTAAGATTGATAGGAAACAGAACTGCCGCTGAAACAATTGCCCCTCTCGAACACCGACCCATTGTTTCATGTCTTTCCTTATTTTATCGTTTATTTTACAAAAAATGTTCACTCGAAGTAGACAGTTACATTCCTCCCCTTAAAAGTTTCTTCTGTAATACTCGTCTCGCAAGGAATGCCCATCAGTTCGCTCTTGAACCCGATTTCAGACGTACCGTGAAATATAGGGATTCTTTTTTTAGCCGAACAACACGAATTTGGAATAGTTTACCCGGCGCGATTTTCCCCTGCCATTTTGATCTGCAAACATTCAAAACCAATGGTAATCGACACCTCCTATCTCTCCCCTCCCTATTTTCCTAATGCCCGCGCAATGTGTTCTACATTAGAAGGGAAACTAACTTGTGCACGCGTTAATTATTAAAAAAAAAATATTTTGGGAGTTTCTCCTATCATGTGAGGAGTTTCTTCTATATAAATTTTGAGGGAGATTCCTGCTAAAATTTGTTGATTTGTTGGTTTTGGTATCTATTATTTTGACCGCTGTAATATTGGTAAAATGATGATTATTCATGACCATAGTTCTTACGAATTTGGCAGACAGGAGTGTTTAGTCGTTTTAGACACTCACTGTACGTGTTTCCTTTGATACTGCAAAAACAGTCTGCAGTTTTTGCAGTACCTGATTAACGTTTTCATAAGCCTTATCTTGAGTAGTGATAGTCTTTCGCGTTTCAATAGTAGTGGGGCTTTTTTTATTTATATAATAGGCACGCGCGAAAGGGGTTATTTTTCTACCCTTATAATGTTTAAATGCAGGGGATTTGCGTAAACAGTGCGGTCTCCACCCTTTGTACATGTTTTTCCAAACTAAAAGATATCTTTATGAGTTCTTCAAAACTCTTTGTACCATTGGTGAACAAAAATTGTCCTAATTGTTTATTAGAGACACCGGAAGCAAGAGCTGATTTAGCAAAATCTTCCAACTGACTTTACAATGTCAATGTTCAATGGGAACTTCTGAACTGGTTGGTGAATTAATTGGGTGTGAATTGTTTTGTAAAGAAGTTTGGGTAACAATGGATTTGAGAGGTTTTTTGATGGTTTTTTGTTTCAACCGTTCTATTTCCTCTTTTAACAATCTAATTTGCCCGCCGAAACTTTCTTCGCCATTCTTTAGTTTTTCCAAACCACTTTTGAGCTCAGCCTCTTATTATAGAGTTGAGTTTTCTGAACTTCTTCTTCTCTAGTCTCAAGTTTTTGGATTCGAGTATTGAGTTTAGAAATAGTTATCTCAGCTTGAGAATTTGTAGATTCAGCCTCTTTTTGACTTAGGTTAAGTTGAGCTCGAATTTTGTGATTACTTGCTAGTTCGTCGTCCAAGTCTTAATTTCTCCGTTATATACTCAGCTAGTATAACGTCGGTTGTTTCAAGTCATGTGAACTGTCCCCACTGAAAACTAAACTGATCGAACTTAAGATGCTAAAGTTCTTTACCGACAAGATTCTTAAGTTCTGTCAAACGGATATTATTTAAATATTCAATTTCTTGCTGCCCTTGTTCCTTGTTTTCTTGTTGCAGCTGACAATTCGTCGTTTAACTCTTGAATAATGAGTTCCGGATTTTTTTTGCCATAAAGAGAGAAGAAAAATCAAAACAAAACCTCTTTAGATGTGGTCAAACGAACACAATTGATTTGTTCGGATAAGCCTCTGAAGCCAGAACAACTTCAGAATTAAAAAATTGTTTCAGTTCTGTGTTTAGCAAATATACTACCGGCTGCGCCAATGTTATATAGTTTGCTTGACCACTTCTTAAAAAGAAATTCCTTTGGATACCTGCCTATTTAAAAGGGTTCCAGTTTTCGTAGCCCTGGCAGCTGGTATTCTTTAGCCGTAAGAGGCTGACTTAAAGGGCTGAAAAATTTTTATATTTAATGGTTCTTACTTTTCCGGCATACTCTGTTTTCCTTGGTAGAGAAAGAAAAAAAAAAGACTTACAGTTTAAATTATTTTCCGAACTGTCTAGATCGTTTCCACAGTATCCACCGCCTTTATTAAAATTTTCGGGGCTGTATTTATATAAACAGCCCTGCAATGTCCTGAAGGCAGTAAAACTGTGTGGTCATTTGTTTAAAACGTAAAGAACTCCTCTTCATCAACGGTTCCTACGCTTGTCTTCAATGATACTCCTGTTGTCAGTTCTCAAGAAAACGCAGATCTGCTTGCAGCCCAATTCGCTGCTAACTCAACGCTGCCATCAGGTGTTAGTACTCTTCCTGTACTCGAGAGCGTAAATGATTTCATGGGACCAATCTTCTTTCGCACTCGTACAGTCGCAAGAGTATTAAGATATCTTAACGTACACAAATCCGCTGGCCCGGATAATATTACCGCTATTGTTCTGAAGAGGTGTTCTTCAACGCTGGCAAAACCTTTGCGTAAGCTTTTTCATCTGTCCTATTCCTCTGGTCTCTTTCCGAGTGGATGGAAAAAGGCATTTGTCTATCCCAAAAAAAGGCGTATCTTCTTCTCCCGCAAACTGTCGACCAATTGCATTCACGTGCCTTCTTTCCAAGGTCATCGAAAAGCTGATTAATTTTAAGCTTAAGAAATATCTTGAGAACCGAAGCTTCTTATTGACCGGCAGTACGGCTTTCGTAGCAACAGGTCCACTGGTGATTTGATGGTATATCTCAACGAAAAGTGGAACCAATCTCTCCATCGTTTTGGGGAAAGCAAAATTATTGCACTTTATATTTCTAAAGCATTTCATAGAGTTTAGCATCCAGCTATTTTATCGAAAATGCGTGCATTTGGACTCGACGAATCTCTTCTTCGTTGGATTAGTAACTAGTAATAACCTTCCGAAATGGTCAAAAAAAGTTGTATTGGACGGATTCAAGTCTGATTCTCACAAAATAAACGCTTTCGAGCCCTAGGGCTCTCTTTTGTCTCCGACTCTCTTCCTTATATTTATCAATGACTTATTATCTGAAACAAATAATCCTATCAATTGTTTCGCTGACGACAGTAGTCTCAGCTTTTCATATTAATTTCCAGATTCACATCCTCGTTCTTCGGATGTGGAACTGCAACGGCAGCGTACGATTAGTTCATTAAATTCTGTTCTTGACAGCATTGTACAATGGGGAATAAGAAACCGCGTAGAATTTAATGCTTCGAAAAACTCAATGTTGTCTTTTGTCGTTTAAGCGAAATATACCCCAAATGCCACTATTTATGAGTGGCACTTGCATTGAGGAAACCGATCACCTCTCAGTTCTCGGTATGTGCATTACAGACCTCCTTCTGTGGAATGACCGTATATTTGACGTTGCCAAAAATGCTGCGAGATGTTTAGGTTTCCTTCGAAGATGCAAGAAGTTCTTCATCCCGTCTGATCTGGCTACAGTATATGTAGCATATATTCGCCCTAAGCTTGAGTATAATTCTCACATTTGGGCAGGTGCTCCTGTAACCCACTTGAGTTTTCTAGAGAGAATACAAAAAGAGCTTTAAAAATGATAGGCGAACGAACAATAACAGAAATATTATCATCTCTGGAGCACAGACGTAATGTCTCCTGCCTTTCATTATTTTATCGCTACTTTCATAAACAATGTTCTATCGCAATAGCCAGTTGCATTCCTCCCCTGAAACAATTCAACCGTAATACTCGTACTGCAAGGAATGCCCATCAATATAGCCTTGAACCCAACTTCGGACTTACTGTCAAGTACAGGGATACTCTCTTTAGTCGTACCACGCGAATGTGGAATGACTTGCCACTCTGTTTTTCCCTCCATCTTTGAAGTGCAGAACTTTAAAACAAATGTGCATCGTTACACTCTTTCTCATCCTTCCCTATTTTCTCAAAGCCCTCGCTGCGTTAATATAACATTATAAGGGTAGCCAAATTCCCTTTAGTGCGGGAGTTAGCTTTTGCCTACTTATATTCAGCGGGAGCACAAAAAAAACACGTTTAATATTTATTGAACTTCGATCTTTATTCAATGCTTTCTTCTAAAGAACTGAAAACACACTACACAGCTCTCTTGTTGCTAGGCCTTACGGACAACGCTTGGCTTTACAGATAAGATCAACTAACAATATATATATCATTACAATAAACATATAGAGAAAATAGATAGAGAGAATAATAGGGTATGTTATGAATATAACTCGTCCCCCCCCCCCCCCCAAAAGGAATGAACTTGGGATTAAGTTCATTGCAACATATAATTTGTTTTCATAAATATATACATAATATATAAATAAGGAAGTTGTTAATATATATTTTTTTTTACAATTCTGTAGTACATTTATTTTGGTATATTATCATTTGCATTCATTATTTATTTTGATGGTAAGTATACGCCCTAGTGAACCATTTTATTATTTTATTGCAAAGCTCAAACTTATAAGGTTAATAAGGTGCTACTTTATTTATATGAACAAGATACATTTGTTTTGCATTGTAAGATGTTTCGGTAAGTGCTCATTGTACATAAGTTACTAAGTCACTGGGTATATTTATGTGAAATAAATTTGTTCTTAGATGTTTTTTTTTTTTTATTTAGACATCCTATGTATGTTTAATCTTTTGCTTATGAACCTTTCTTTTATTTGTTTCGACAGTTATTTCATTGTTTTGAGTAACAATGTGGTCATTAAACCTAGGTGCCAATTTATTTCTTCTATCATCCTTTTCAAAAATTTGTTCATTTGCGGTATAATCCGGAGGATCCTTACGTGATTTATTAAGGTTGCTTATGTAAGTTTGTTTTCTTTCGAGACTTTTTGTATGAACTAATTTACAAAGATTTTCATAGTTCAATTTATGTTGTTCTAAGTATTCTTGTTCTGTGCGAAAATCTGGGTTTGATGGAAACGGTTTACTGGAGTTTATATGGCCTGAAAGGAGTTCAAAAGGACTCAATTTTGTTGTGGAGTGTATAGAATTGTTATATGTCAGTACAGCCTCATCAACTATTTCTTCAATTGAAGCCTCTTTTTTATGACATTTAATCAAGCGAATCAGTTCCGTAAGGGTGGAATGAAAACGTTCGACTGGCGAGTTACCTGTTGATGTCTTAGCACAAATGTTATGATAACTAATGTTATACAATTCTAAGAAGTCCCTAAATAGAGTACAAATGAACTCGCTACCGTTATCTGCAACTATTTTGTTTGGAATACCGTGATGTGAAAAAAAGTGTCTGAGGCATTTAATTATATTGATGCTTGTTCTTGCTGTCAGTGGGTATACGGCTGAGAATTTGCTGAATTTGTCAATAATAGTTAAAAAATTAATTTTGGACACAAAATATATATCGATATGAATTATTTCCAATGGTTTTGATGGGGTTTCAGTTAATTGAAATTTAAGTTTTTCTGCCTTACGGTCGTATTTATACGTGTGACAAATTTCACAGCTATTTATAACTTTACAAATTACATGTTTAAGTGTCGGAAAATATATATCTCTTTTTAAGTGATGAAAACATTCGGTTATACCCCTATGGTAGGAGCTCTGATGGTAATTTCTAACCTCTTTCTCTTGTTCATCTCTCTCCGTTATATCTCTAAGCAAAGTCATAGATCTAACAAGCTTTAAACGTGCTCGATGGAAAAACTTCGTAAACACCTTTTGAATCGCCGAAAATGTTTCATCGTCTGTTAAAATGGCCATTTGCCGTTTTGTATTCATGTGGTCCTGCAAAATGGAAGTGACTACGCTTTCGTCTGCAGGATTATGGTGCTCAATTAAATACCTTTTTTTCCTCTTAAACAAAATTGTCAGTTTTGAAGATAATTGCGGTTTTGCCGGATTTCGCCTTATAATAATTTGATGAGAAAATTCGTTAATTGGACGTTCGGATATTGGAATACCACTATCAAAATTTTCTTCAGCCGAATGAATTGTTGATATTATAGACGATGCATCAGCGTTATTTTGTATCGAAGCCATTCAGTCTCGTTAGTGTTTATTTCAATTCGTGAAAGTGCGTCAGCGTTTGCATTTTGTGTACCTTTTTTGTAGACAACCTCATAGTCATACTCTTCTAGCCGCAACCTCCACCGTACTAGTTTTGAGCAGGGATCTTTGACGGAAAAAAGCCAAGTGAGGGGCTTGTGATCAGTGACAATCTTGAACTTTCGGCCATAAACATATGGTCTGAAGTATTTTGTGGCCCAAACAATACCCAAAAGCTCTTTTTCGATCGTGATGTAATGTTGTTCACTTTTTGATAGAGTCCGACTTGCAAAACAAATCGGCCTATCAGAACCTAAAGGACCTTGGGAGAGCACTGCACCTATTGCAACATTACTAGCATCAGTAGTAATAATGAAAGGCTTACGAAAATCTGGGTATTGTAGGATAGGGTCATTGCAAAGTATATTTTTGCATTCTTCAAAACAATTGGTAAATCTGGAGTTTAAAATAATTTTATTTCCTTTTCAAAGGCACTCTGTTAAGGGTTTCGTAAGGTTTGCAAAATCCTTAATAAATTTGCGATAGTAGCCCAAGAGGCCAAGAAAAGATTTAATCTGTTTTTGTGTGGTTGGCAGAGGAAATTTTTTTACGGCTTGTATTTTGTCCGGATTTGGCCGGATGCCATCAGAAGTAACAAGATGTCCTAAAAACGAGACTTCCTTACACAAAAACTAAGTTTTTTCTATTTTAACTTTCAGATTTGCTTCAGTCAATTTTTAAAAAACGGCATTGAGACTTTCCATATGTTCCTGCAACGAGGTGGAATACACGATTATATCATCCATATACACTAAGCACGTCTTCCCTTGGAGTTCTCTTAAGACATTATCCATGACGCGTTGGAAGGTAGAGGGTGCATTTTTTAGCCCGAAAGGCATCCGAACGAATTCATAATGTCCGTTTTCGACCGAAAATGCAGTTTTGGGAATATCTTCTTTTTTTATTTCAATTTGATGAAATCCTGAGGCTAGATCGAGTGTGCTAAAATATATACTTCTACCAAGTTTGTCTAAAATTTCGGTTATATTTGGGATGGGATAACGATCATCTACAGTTTTTTCATTTAGTTTTCGATAATCGATAACCAGCCTCCATTTTTCTTTCCCGGTTGAATCTTTCTTTTTCGGAACTATCCAAATCGGAGACGACCAAGGTGAGAAGCTGGGACGTATAATACCTTGTCTCAATAACTCGTTTATTTGCCTTTGCACTTCCTCTTTGTGAATATAAGGGTAACGGTAAGATTTGGAATATATGGGTATCTCATTGGTGGTCTTGATGTCATGTTTTATAGAGTTTGAAAAAGTTAAGTTTTCACCATCTTTAAAAAAAATTCTTTTAAACTTATGACACAAGTCTATGATTAACTTTTTCTCTTCCTCATTAATATGGTCAGTTTTTATTGCTTGCCCAATATTTTTCGGCTCAATGCTTTCTGAGTTTTCGATTTCATAGTTGTGAAATTCGAAATAAGCATCAACAGGTTCAGCTTTGATTGGTTGCTCTACTAGCAAAGTTTGTTGAGAATCAGATTTGTTTACAACCTCGACAAAGCAGTACCAGTCTTTTGCTAAATACAACCCTTCCGAAATCATTAAATGAGAAGTTATAGCGGTTGGTTTTATGTAAACGCTCCCGGATTTGATATCGATTGGTAGTAAATAAACACATTTACTGAGCTCAGGTACAATATAAGTTTTTGACATAAGATTTGGTTTGAAATTTAATGTAATGAACGTATTTTTTGTTTTTAAATTTGAGTTTTTTATGTCAATAGTTAATCCAAGTTCTTTAATAATGTCGATTCCGATCAATCCATCAAAATAAGAATGAAATTTAAAAATCAGGAATTTCACTGGTGTTTTCGTAAGAAGCTCAGGTAATCCATTAATAACAACTTCTTTATTTACTGTTTTCTTATCAAAAATAGTTTTGATTTCGATTGGTGCAATATTTTGTGTTTGAAGTTTGTAGGCTACATTTGGGCATATAAATGACCTATTGCTTCCAGTATCGATTAAAAACTTGAGTGGACTGTTGTTGATGCTTGTGATAATAATGTAAGGCAATAAATGTGAATTGTAATTATTCAAATCTAAGTAACCTATCGATTTTCCGAGGCACGTTAGTGAAAATTTGCGTCATCAACAATGGATTCAGTTGAAAAATGTGGAATATCTTCAGTTTGGTCATACACAATTTCTTGCTGAAAAGTATTTCCGTTTGAATATTGACTTGGTTCAATCTGTTCTGGTGTGTTATTATTGACATAATAAATTAGTTCGATATTATGTACCTCTTGTGAGTTATATTTATAGGGTTGAGTACGATTGGAGTTTTGTCTATGGGTATATGCGTTTGAAATTGACATTGGTTCAGGTTGTGTATGAATTTTGGGATTGTTTGGTCTGAAATTTGTTGTGTAAGAATTGGTTTTTGGATTATTATTGTTCGGAATGTTTATGTTACTTTTAGGAACAAATTTGTTGAAATCTGGAGGTGGATTATAATTTTGAATATTTGGTGCGAAATGTGTGTTATTATTTGGGATAAAGGTAGACATATTTGCTAAGGAAGGCGTAAGAGTTCTTGGTACATAGTTCAGATTTCTAAAAGCACTGCTTGTATGTGGTTGTTGAACTGTATTATATGGTCGTGAATATGAGGAATATTCATTTGAAGGCCGTTGATTGGAATACAAATTATTTTGAGAACTATTATGTCCATAAAATGTGTGCTGTCCGTGAAAATTTAATCGATTTTGTTCCTCTAAACATAATGATAAGGCTTCACTCAATTTCGTAGGTCTCATTACACGTATTGTGGATCCTAAAGGTTCCCTAAGTCCACTTAAAAACGAATTTAGGCACATTTCTGCATAGAGAGTCTTTTTTGCCGTTACTACCGTTGGTTCTTTTTCATGTAACCTCACATGATTTATGATAGTAGAAAAAATCTCTATAATACGGGCATAAAAGGGTTCAACATTATGTGTGTTTTGCCTAATTTGATGTAAGTCTCTTATGAGACTAGTTTCATTCCGCTTATCCGCATAATGCAGTATTAACTTGTTTTTAATTTCGTCCCATTCTATGGACGTTCCATACATGTTTAATACTTCATTTGCTGGTCCGACAACTTTATTGCGAATTGCTCTCAAAATTATGCTAGCGTAATTTGTTCCACTAATTTCTTGCATCAAAGCAAGAAGTTCTTCAACGTTAGTAATAAAATCGAAGAGCAAACGTGGATTACCGTCGAAACATGGAACATCTTTCACAGCATCTGGAATTTTAAGAGAATTGCAGATTTCAAGAGAGTTAGCCATGACTAGCAACTAACTAAATTTACTCAGAGAAACTTTCTTAACTGTCGAAAAAAATAAATTCAAGGTATTCAATGATTTATAGTAAAGCTCTGTTATTTATTTGTACTCTTTTTTTTTTTTTTTTTTTTTTTTTTTTTAACTCCTTTACCTCTTTAAAATTTTACTTCGTAATTTTTGTAATTATTGAGAATGCAATGCTGGGGTTGCAACTAATATCAATGACTTACCGAATTCTATTATGAGACTGTACTTTTATTTTTTGCTTTAAGTAACAAATCCTTGCTTTTCTATTTTTGTATGTGGAATTAATTGTAGTTAGATATATGCATATGCGTATTTCAACTTATTTAATTTTTTTGTTTTTTCATTCCTTTTAATAATATATAATAATTGACTTTATATAAATAATATAAATGAATTGGATACAAATTTTATTTACACTATTCTAATTATTTATTTTTATTTCTCATTCACAATTTTTTGTATGTATACACTTTATAAATTAATATAAAACATAAATTTTAATTATTATTATTTTTTCTTTAATTTCGAATATCAGTTCTTTTCTTATTTTTTTTTTTGGTATTTTTTTCACAGATCTTGTAACTATGTAGATGCCGGTTGTTGTTTTTCGCTGGTTCTCGCCCTTACGATAGTTTATGATTGCTACTTTTGTTATTATATTATATGTATATATTATATATTTTCAGAATGTAGGTAATAAATTTAAATTATTATTATAATTTTTTTTATTTTGGACACTGGTTAGTTAAAAATTGTGTCACAACGTTTTATTTGTTTGCGTGTTGTTTCGGTTTTCGTAATAAAGTATAACTTTTGAGGACACTGTACTTTTTTTTTAGAATATTCGATGCATGAACGTTTTTTTTGAATATCCATGTATATTTGTCTGTTTTTAGTTTTGAAAACTGTGTCAAAATGTTTTATTTGTTTGTTTATTGTTTTCTTTTAATAATAAATTATTATTATTTATTAAGTTTTAAAGTATTTTACTTTCGAGTGCGACACTGTACTTTTTTAGAGTTTTTTTTTTTTTTTGACCGACTGCGCCAGTTAGCTTTTGCCTACTTATATTCAGCGGGAGCACAAAAAAAACACGTTTAATATTTATTGAACTTCGATCTTTATTCAATGCTTTCTTCTAAAGAACTGAAAACACACTACACAGCTCTCTTGTTGCTAGGCCTTACGGACAACGCTTGGCTTTACAGATAAGATCAACTAACAATATATATATCATTACAATAAACATATAGAGAAAATAGATAGAGAGAATAATAGGGTATGTTATGAATATAACTCGGGCTAATTATAAAAAAACAAACTTTTTTTCACATTGTTTATTGGTATACCAGGGTACCAGAATTAGTTGAAGGTATTCCTTGGTATCGCAATTGCTTTTTATTTCTTTGCCGGGTATTGTTAGCCGCACCTTCAATTCTTCATATCAATAAATAATGTGCCCATATTAGGGTGCGGCTAATGTACGTTGTTTTATTACTTTATTACTTTTACGCGTATGGCTAACATAACAGAGCATTCTGAGCATACTCTGATAATTATCTGAACCGAGAATGACCAACCCAGATATATTCTTGAAATACTTTTGAGCACATGGCTGTCACAAATTGACACTTTTGATATGGATTTTTCAAAGGCGGCAATATAATGTATATAATGTTATTGTCTCTTTCACTTTCATTGTTTCTTTCCATATACAATTTCACTCAACTTCAACCTGCGCCTTACGCTTCAGCTTCATCTTTGACATTTCACATGAACAAATTACGCTAGTTCAATGTTTCTGAACTATCCGAAATCTCTTTTTTCCCAGATCCATTGAAAATGCGTACGTTCACGTACGTGTCTTTTGGATAGGTTACCTGGGTTGTTTTTGGGTTTTTTTGTGAACGAACAAATCTAACCAGATAGGTGTCCTTTCAAAATTCGAAGCAAAAGAGAAACACAGT
The DNA here is from genome assembly GCA_963971375.1 of Platycheirus rosarum. Lineage (NCBI taxonomy): Eukaryota > Metazoa > Arthropoda > Insecta > Diptera > Syrphidae > Platycheirus > Platycheirus rosarum. Next base: position 127,956,831 of record OZ020507.1, read on the forward strand.
CAGCTGTTCATCAAGTGTTCACGTGTTAAGAAAAGTATTCAGCAAATTTTAAGATTCCTTTTTATTTTCTCTCTGTTTCCATGGGTTCTTCAATTAGCTGCAAAACAGCTGTTTTAACCATACTAATTACAACCAAAAGCAAGGTAACCTATCGAAAAGTTACGTTCGTGAACGTACGCATTGACAACAAAAGCAAGGTATCCTATCCGAAAGTTAGGTTCGTGAATGAAAAAATTCCTTGATCACTCCGATGTCTCAAGAAACTTGAACTAGCTTAATCAAATGAAAGCAAAATGGGGGCGTTCGGTATTTCATAGGTTCGCTATCGAAGTAGCGCATTGTTGTTGTAATACGTGTAAAAAGACAGCTGATCAAGAGCTGATGACCATAACAAAAAACGAAACATATGACATCCAAATCGAAACACAAGTAGCGATAAATTTCTGGTATCGTATTACTGCTTTTAAACCTTGCGACTTTTGTTTGCGACTCGTTACTTTGCTTCAGCTTTTAGGAGAGAGACGTATGTGGTGGTCGGGGTAGACAGAATCGCAAGAGTATCTCGAGTTGTGCGACTATCGGTCTTTCTTCTTTGTGCTTATTCGGGAAATCATTCATTTTTGTCAATCCCTTTCATTGTTTGTTCGTCATGAACGAGTAATGTGATGTTTTCTGTAGCAGGTAGCACGCAGAAACACTACAGCAGCTGAAAATGTTCACTCGGGAAACGTGAAATGAAAAAGAATTCAAGAAATGACAAGTGAAGAGTTGCAAACACAAACAAAAGTATCTCTGCAACAAGGACAGACAACAAAAGAGAATCAACGAAAGTCGCAGTGATCTAGTCGCTAGGTTTAAAAACAGTCAATGGAACAGCTTACCATGAAATCAGCTGGCTCTGCAAATGTAGTACGTTTTGACAGAAATTGTTACCTATTGGGTTTTATGCGTTCACAACCGCACAGTATAATTCAATAGCATTATAACATAAAGCTAAACGGCACCGAACTGTGTGAGGGGAACGCGGAATTATTTATAGAACTGGTTAAAAAAGAGATATTTTTTGGAATTTAACCAATCCCAACTATAAAAATATTGAGAAGAAGGCGCTAGTGTGGAGTAATATGTCGATAGCCTTTAAGATATATATATGTATGTTTTATATTCTTGGCAGCAAAATTACATGCATTTGCATATGCAAATTTGAAGAAAAGTAGAGCGGGACCAATATAAAACAAACATAGACGTATTATATATGGGCTGCTTGTTGCTACCTCAAGTTGGTCCCATTTCGGTTTCAGTTATTTTGAGCGACACTAGCCCTCCTGAGTACACTAGCGGGAAAAGAAATTAAACCTCAATTTTGACATTTCATCCAGTAATCCCAGACTTAGGCAGCAGGGTTTCCCGCGTTGGCATGTTAAAATTTCCTTTTTTCTTACCGTGTTATTTAGAATATCCCACATTTAATTAATTAAAAATTCCTTTTTTCCTTCTAGTGCTTTTAGCTTGTCGTATACTAAGTTTTCATTAGAGACGAAATTACCTCATTTGTGTGAGTTTGTGACAAGAAATGACGGCTTGTCTGTCTATTATTTCTACGTAAATGTTAATTATTTTCTTTCAAATATCTAGTGATTAGGCACATAAAGCAAGTACGTGCGACCCTCTTACCTTTTTATTTAATTCTTTGACTTTTTATAATGTCAACTTTGACGTTTGTTATAGAACCTTGTTCAATTGTGATTCAATTGTTTTCAAATAAGGTGTGTTCGACTTCACATTTCATAAATTGCAACCTAATTTTGTCGAAATTAGGTGGAATGAGATAATTTCGTAATGTGATTTTGTATAGGAAATGAGATAATTTGGAATCAAATTTGGAAATTTGATACGAAATTAACTCATTTGGCCTAATGAAAACGTAGTATTAGGCACAAAACAATAAAAAAAGGTAGTTGTCCATGATCTAAAAAAACAAGAGGCAAAATACCAAAGATGTCGCACACTTCTATGGATGGAGTTCAAAACAAAAACAAACAGATGTCGCGAGCTTCTATGTCAACATTTAAAGTAGTTATATTTTTCCTGAAGTTGGTTCAGGAGAGCTAGCATCGCATTCTCAATTTTGGCGACATTTTTTTGACAATTATTGTATGAAGCTGACATTAGACTAGCAGGCCAAATATAAAACGTCCATGAAAACAAACATGATAGTAAGACAGGGTGCACACTAATACTTTGCTATAGATACTAGAAGGAAAAAAGGGATTTTTTTAAATCTGGTAGAAAAAAAGGGGTTTTAGTTTATGTTCAAATCTCTTCAATTCAAATATTGCTAATTTTATTAAGATTTTAAAGGAAACTAATGAATTATGATCAAATAAAACACTACCAAGGCAGTAGATAAGGTGATTTTGCTATCATTCTTAATCTTCAAACTGCATACGTCCAAATTGGAGTTGCGATCTAAAAGGCAATGTGTCTTTTAAGGCCAACGTTCCTTTTTAGCTCTTTCTTCTAACTTTTTGTTCATTAATAATGATAAAAGACATAGTTAATAAAAATCTTGACAAAATGGCCAGAGGTTGAGCCCTATTCCTTGAAACGACTATATAGGTGTGTCCACACCAAAAAAAAACATTTGTTTAAAAACATTTCTGAAATGTTTTCCCTTTGCTTAAATATCATTTCAGAAACATTTCAGAAATTTCTGAAATATTTCTTAAATGTTTATGTTTCCTATTTTATGTATCCAGTTCTGTACTTAATGATGTAAAAATGGAGCAATCATAGCGTCGTTTCGTCATCATGAACAAAACACAAACAAATAAAAACAACAAAACCTGTCAACCAGACTAAAATGAATGAAAACAAAGAATGATTTCCGTTTGGAAGGGGAAACAGATAGACATTTCAGAAAGGTTTCGTGAAGCGTCCAGATTTAAATAAACATTTCAGAATCATTTAAAAAACATTCCAGAAAGAAAAAAACATTTCTGAAAGGTTTTTTTAAATGTTTTTGAATTGTTTTACAAAAAAATGTTTCTTTGGTGCGGACACACCTTAAGGCTTTTTGTTAAGTTTGCAGTATGACTGTCCAAAATCGCAACAAAGTTTAGGTTCTAAGGATTTTACGAACTTGTAATTTACCAAGCTATAAAAAACTAATTTCGTTAATTCCATGAATGTTTTTTTGTATTTATTATTTGGTGGATTAATTGTGGAATATTCTTAACAACACGGGGAGAAAAAAGGAAATTTTCAACATGCCAACCTGGGAAAACCTGCTGCCAAAGTCTGCGATTACTGGATGAAATGTCAAAATTGAGGTTTAAACTTTTTTCCCGCTAGTGTACTCATGAGGGCTAGTGTCACCCAAAATAACTGAAACTAAAATGGAACCAACTTGTGGTAGGCAACTAGCAGTCCATATATAATACGTCCATGAACTCTGCTATAACTTTTTTGACAGATCCCACAATCACGTTCTTGTTTCGAAAAGTAAATTTTTAATTCTGTTTTTTTTTTTTTTTTTTTTTTTTTTTGAGAATCGAAATTGATTTTTAATTGTGTCGTAAAATTTAATAATTATAGATGGAACGCAAAAAAAAGGACAAAGCCATTGGTCTCCTTTTAGCCTCATTTATCTTTGAAGAAAATGCAGAGCCTCCACAGTGGAAAAGAAGAGCGTTTGACTATATCCATACTATAAAGAAAGGGATTGGCAGGGAGGCTTCGTCTCCATTTTAGCGGAATTTGTGCTGTAAATGACCCTCAATTATTTCTTAAATACTAAAATACATAAGGGTCATCACAGCTGAACGAGCTTTCAAATATTGTTGGACCGCAAATTGCTAAACAAAATGTTGTTAGAGAGCCAATGCCAACCAAAATGCGTTTGCTTATCACGCTTCGGTAAGAAGGAACCAAATAGCATATAATATGTTTTGTTTTATATCTTATTTTATTAAAGATATTTAGCTACTGGTGAATCTGAATAGAGTCTTGCTATCTGCTTTAAATGTTCTCCATCTGTTATTCACAATATTTTAATGGAAACAACGGAAGCAATCACTAAAAAACTACGTCCAATCGTTTTCCCGACACCGGAAATGGTAACCTTTCGCATAGTAGCTAATGGCTTCGAAGAAAGGTGGAACTTCCTAAGCTGTATTGGGGCTTTGGATGGCACACACGTCATAATTCAGACACCAGCACATTCAGGATCGGAGTTTTTTTTAACTAGAAAAAACAGTATTCCATAGTGCTAATGGCAATGTGTGACTCCAAATATTCTTTCGTAATGTGTGATGTTGGAGCTGAAGGGCGACAAAGCGATGGTGGAGTATTTCAGAATTGTGAAAACAATTCTACTCAAACACTCTTCCGTAATTACCAACTATTTAGAAAATTTAGCAAAACAAACAGTTCCTCTCAGACGAAAATAAAACCATTCTTTTCAGGACGACAATAAAATAATTTGAAGAGATAAAATGAGATATTTCAATCTAAGAATTCATATTTTTTACTATTTAATAGCTTCTACCCGCTAGCCACGACTTTGCTTGCCTTTTGCAATCCATCTAACTACCGAATTTCACCAAGATCCGTTCAGTGATACAAATAAATATACAAACATTCACTTTATATTTACAAATTTACTTATATTTATGTTTATATATATAATACACCTACATTATATTTATTTATATCTATATATTACATTTAGGTACATATATAAGCATGCATCAATCATTCAGGTATTCTACTCTCATTTGCCACCGCATCGATTTTGATGCCGTAAAACTGCTGGGTCTATCACCGCAAAAAGCTCCCTTCTAACGGTCCGCTGGAAGCGTTTCCATGTATTCTGCAATCGTGTCGATCCTAAGCTCGTAGAGGACGGACGTCGAGGTGCGCGCACAAATAATTAAACAAAAGTCAAAAAATAATTAATGCGCGTTGTTATCGCGAGTGCTTTAAAAAAAAAAAAAAATACACACTCGTTAGAGAAATTTAAAAAAAACCCTCGCGTGTGCTGTAAAAAAATAATAATAATATTCACTCGCGTCGTAGGATGAATGATAAAGATGCCCACTCGCGCTGAGGACGAAAAAAAAATAAATAAAACGCATTCGCATAACAAATTATTCTCTAATCTGTCCCAAGACCTTTGTGCTTAACTGCCTCTTTCTTATCTACTGTAGGCATCGTATGACCATTCAATGCTTGCGGTAAATAAATAAGGGCATCTGAATTTGTCCTATTGTGCTGAATGTTTAGATTGATTTTTTGTAAACAGGCTGTCTTATGGGCATAACACCTAAGACAGTTTGATTATTACAGAAGTTAATTTGGATTTTCACTGCGCAGTTCGACTTAATCAGAGTTGTGTTTTTGTAAAAAAGTATTTTTAAATGGTAAGTGATTTTTGTGTCGTGTATTCAAATGTTCGTGGTTTAAGAAAGAATTTCTTTCACGTGTACGTCTACACTGTTCAACACATGCCAGCTGTTTTGGCATTAAGTGAAACTCAGGTTGGAGTAAATACTGATTTATCAGAATTTGCTCTACATAGGTATAGCTTGATGCCATTACTCGTTTCCCATCATGGTCTCGTGGTCTATGTTAGGAATGATATTGCTTGCCAGAGCCTTCCCCAATATGGGCAATGTTCCAACACGGACTTTAACTTCTTATGGCTCAAATTCACTGTCCGCAAGCATGTCATTCATTATTGCTTTATTTACAGGAGTCCAAATCTTGACAGTAATTCGACTTGTAACGAGTTTGATGCACTGTCTGATTACATCTCGAAAATTGTTTCCCTTTGTCCTCGCACTGAAATCGTTATTGCGGGCGATTTCAATGTACACAATTCCAACTGGCTCCGCTATTCTGGTCAGACAACACCCGAAGGAAGGTATGTCGAGCTATTTGCCGGGTTCCATCACCTTACCCAACTGATCGATGTGCCAACGCGTATACCGGATGTTGCTGGGCAAGCCGCCCATACTCTTGACTTGTTTCTTACTTCTCACCCTGATAAATATACCATTAGTGTAACTTCTCCATTTGGCACTTCAGACCATTGTTTCATTTCAGCTCATTTATCATCCCCCACCCATCCAGGTAAAGAAAAACTTCCCACCAGGACCGTTTGGCAATACGAGAAAGCCAACTGGGACGGCCGGAATATCTTTTTCCGAAACTTTAACTGGTCACTATGCGTCCTCGATAGTGACATTGATGACAGTGCTGAAATGATCACAAATGTGATTCTTCTAGCGATGCGTGCTTTTATTCCTAACAGAGTAAAAAGCATCAAACCTAAAGAAAAGTCTTGGTTTAATTCTGAGTGTAAAGAAGCTATCAGGCTCAAAGAAGTAAGTTTCCGATCTTACAAAGCCAACCCTACAGAGGAAAATCGGAAAAAGCACAAACAAGCAAGGAACTCATGCAACTCCGTTATTGAAAGAACCAAATTTTTCCATGACCAAAAATTACGGCAAAAAATTCTGCAGTGTCCCAAAGGCAGTAAAAATTTTTGGTCATTTGTAAAAAATATAAAAAACTCCTCGACATCTTCGGTTCCAACGCTCAACGACAATAACAAACCAATTGTTTACTCTTCAGAGAAGGCAAACTTGCTCGCCGCCCATTTCACTGCCAGCTCCATGCTGCTTCAAAGCAACGTTGCTCCTCCTGTACTTGAGAATGTAAATTTTTCCATGGGACAGATTTTTTTCCGCACTCGTACAGTAGCAAGAGTTCTCAAAGATCTCGATATACACAAATCCGCTGGCACGGATGGTATACCCCCGATTCTTCTGAAGAGGTGTTCTTCCACACTGGCAAAGCCACTGCGTAAGCTTTTCCATCGCTCCTATTCTTCTGGAATCTTTCCTAGAAGATGGAAAACAGCATTTGTCCAGCCTGTCCCTAAGAAAGGTGACCCATCCTCCCCCTCCTCCTACCGACCCATAGCACTGACATCCCTTCTTTCTAAGGTCATGGAAACACTGATTAACCGTCAGCTTAAGGAATATCTCGAAGATCGAAAGCTTCTCCATGACCATCAGTATGGCTTCCGCAGCAACCGTTCCACTGGTGATCTGATGGCATATCTCACCGAACAGTGGAACAAATCTTTACATCGCTTTGGTGAAAGTAAGATTATTGCTCTTGATATCTCCAAGGCATTTGACAGAGTTTGGCATGAAGCTCTTTTATCGAAAGTGCGTGCTTTTGGGATCGATGATACACTGGTTCGTTGGATTAGAAGCTATATTCTGGACCGTTCAATACAAGTTGTATTGGACGGATTTAAGTCTGATTCGCACAAAATAAATCCTGGTGTGCCCCAGGGCTCTGTTCTGTCTCCGACTCTTTTCTTGATTTTTATAAACGATCTTCTGTCTGTTACTTCTAATCCACTTAACTGTTTTGCTGATGACTCTACCCTCAGCTTTTCATATTCGTTCGATAATTCACGTCCTTCGCCTTTGGACGTACAATTGCAATGGTACCATATGTCAAGCTCATTAAACTCCGATTTATACAGCATTGTCAAATGGGGTAATAGAAATCGAGTGGAGTTTAATGCTTCGAAAACTCAATGCTGTCTTCTGTCGTTAAAGCTAAACATTCCCCCAATGCCATTGTCCATGAATGCCAGTTGCATTCATTCAGTTGCAAGGAATGCTCATCAGTTCACCCTGGAGCCCAATTTCGGACGTACCGTGAAATATAGGGATTCTTTTTTTAGCCGAACAACACGAATTTGGAATAGTTTACCCGGCGGGATTTTCCCTTGCCATTTTGATCTGCTAACATTCAAAACCAATGTTAATCGGCACCTCCTATCTCTCCCCTCCCTATCTTCGTAATGCCCGCGCAGTGTGTTCTACATTAAAAGGGAAACACATAATCCCTTCTGCGCGCGTTAATTATAAAAAAAAAAAAAATCAAATTACACGTCTTAACAGCGTAACGCTTCTCTTGCTTCTTCGGTGTGTTGATGTCCTTCGATATTTGAAGAGCTTGTGCTTGATATGCCAAAGATATACAGGCTCCTAGAGAAATAATGATTAGAATTATTTGAACTAAAAGAAATATTCAATACTTTTTTGGTCGAAGGTGTTTTTTCCGTGGACTCATTAGAAGGTGCTGACATCAATGAAATTGTTCTGTATTACAAAAATATATTTAATTAACTTAAATCAACTGTTGAAAATATATATTATTTCTGGGTTCGCAAAAGTCGTCTAAAAACGACAAAAGGCATCCTGTTGAATGCAAAATAAGGTCATAAAAAAAACATCGCTCATCCAAATGCTCAATTAAAATCAACTACAATTATCTTCGCTTTTTTTCTTCTTCCAATCTGTCGAAAACGACGATTCGGTGGACTCATTAGAAGGTGGTGACATCAATGAAATTGTTCTGTATTACAAAAATATATTTAATAAACTTAAATCAACTGTTGAAAATACATGTTATTTCTGGGTTCACAAGTGTCTTCTAAAAACGACAAAAGGCATACTGTTGAATGCAAAATAATGTCATAAAAAAAACATCGCTCATCCAAATGCTCCATTAAAATCAACTACAACTATCTTCGCTTTTTTTCTTCTTCCAATCTGTCGAAAACGACGACTTGCAATTTTCATGGTCAAAATAAATGTGCCTTTTCACAAATGAAGCTGTGTTGTGGTATTTAATCATGGCAACTAAGAAACTTTGTGCAAAGTACAAGCAACTAAAAATCATATCGAAAATTATATTAAAAAAAGGCAAAGCAAGTACTGCCAATTACGTACAAACTCGACTTAACCTTTTAGAGGAGGTGCGGAAGTCTGTCTCCATAGAAATATTCCGGGAGGATTATTGCAAATTTAGAGCAAAAGTGGTTAATGCGCTTAAAAATTTTGATGGCATTAACGAGATGTGGGAGGAGAAGCTGAATGCCAGGGCAGATCCGAAGAAGTTGCCAACTTTTAACGAGTTCACATCCGTTTTGGTGACACGATTCCAGACTGTAGAAGCAGTTTATCAGCAACATATTCAAGGTACATCCACCACGCTACGGAACTCTTCACACAAGCAGACGTTTATCGCGTATACTCAAGCTGATAAAGTAAAAATTACCTATAAATTATGACATAAAAATAAACATGCGGTTAGAAGATGCAACAATTTTTTGAAAATGAGTTACCGAGAGTTGTCAGGTAGTAAACAATATAACCATGTAATAGATAACTGTTAAAATGATCGTAGGTGCTTTCTCTTCTAACAACCGCATCACACTTTATTGCATGCAAATAATATTCCTTTTCAGCAAAACCAACAACCTTCACGCTTGCAACAAAATCACAATAACTCTTTTCAGCCAATACAGCAAACAACATTTTTCAACGATCCAAATAATCAAAAGAATCAGCAGAGTATTGACGAAAATCCACAAGGCGCAACTTTGAACGCTTTCAGACTTCAACAAACAATGTTACATCTCACCACTCGCATTACAGCGTTCCGATCAAAAACTCACAAGTTTTACTGGCAACCGCACTTGTGAGAGTAAAGTCTTCGTTAGAAGAGTTGTTGACGATACATGCATTGTTGGATTCTGGTTCTGAAGTGTCGTTTATCACGGAGTTTGCTGCCCAGTTGCTTCAACTGAAATCGAAATCAACTCATACAGAGGTTTCCGGGTTGGGTTTGGTCAGCAGTGGCACTTGTCTAAGAATGGTAGACATCACTTTTGCTTCGCAGCATTCCTCTTTTGCAACAACAACGCAAGCGTTATTCTGGGAATTGGAAGAGACGCCTTTTAAGACATTTTAAAAGACCGAAGATCTTGAATATGAAAATCATTTCGTAAGTAACACTGAACGGAGAATTGATGGTCGCTATCAAGAGGCATTGCCATTCAAAGGAGACGTTCCTCCGGTTTTGGGCGATTCGTATCAATGTGCGTTGGGTCAAATTGAAAGTTTAGAGCGATGTCTTGAAGATAATCAATAATTCTGAGACAAATATACATAATGCATCGAAGAATATCTTGAACTAGAGACATGACTGAAGTCGACAAAACACATTTTCCAGAAAATCGATCAAGTGGGGTTTCTTTGAACGATGTCATGATGGTAGGGCCTGCGCTTAAACTAAGTATCTGCGACATTATTCTTCGGTGGAGGTTGTAGAGATACACTTTCAAAGCAGACATTGAAAAATCTATCGCCGGATTTGGGTTGCGGAACAGAACCGGAACTATCAACTGATTCTCTGGAGGAATAAATCTAAAGATCCTTTTTAAGTTTACAGACTTAATACTGTTACCTTTGGAACAGCTGCCGTTCGATATCTTGCGATTAGAACGTTGAAAAAATTAGCAGAGGACAATCGACAAAATCAACTTGCCTTTACTATGATCCAGGATGAGATGTATGTCGACGACTTGATATCCGGAGCACACACTATGGCAGAAACTGCAGAGAAAATAAGGCAAATGGAATTGATATTTGAGACAGCTGGATTCAACTTAAAGAAACGGACTTCTAATTCTGATCAATTACTTGCGGACATTCCAATTGGAGAACGGGAATCAACATTCTTAATGCCGTCAGAAGATTCAGAACGCGTCAAAATGCTCGGTGTCCATTGGCTTCTTTCTGTCGATAAATTCTCTTTCTGCTATACTTCATATTCCAATCTGCAGCCTACATAACGATTTATTATATCCACTATCCCCCGTTTGTTTGATCCGATGGGCTGGATTGCTCCCTGAATAGTACAGGCTAAAATGTTCATGCAGCAACTTTGGGTTAAGAAAATTGCTGAGGATGAAACTCGTCGGTGGTGAGTATGAAAGGTTAGTCAAAATTTGGGTATTGTTAAATTGGTGGTTTAATTAGTTTGTTTTTTAAATCTTTGAAAGCTGTGTCACATGCGTTTGACCAAAAACAGGTTGATTCTTCTTTAGAAGAAAATTTAAACTTTTTGCAATTTCGGCAAAGTTGGGAATAAATCTTCTTGAGTAATTACAGAAAGCAACGAACCGTCTAACATCGTCTGCATTTGTTGGTATGGGATAATGTTATAATTTCTTTTTATATACTTCAAATACTTTATTATAATAATTCAAACTTATAATAGACTTAACAAATTAATATTAATTTAAGGTCAGTATCTATTGGCAGCCAAAGTCGAAGTGCCCGTGTCGTCCATTAATCAGTTAATATCGTGATACCATTCACAGCATAGACGATTGAGCTCCTCATAGTTGGTAGCACTGGACTTTTGTAGGGTGCTTCCTTTCCCTCTTCTTAGTCAACAACAAATCTTAGAGGAGGCTTCTTTGGTCGAGAAGACTTCCGCAACTTAGCGAATATAGGTGTCGGAGGTGTAACCACTGGGCTGCGGTGAACATGGTTTGGTGAAGATGATAAAATGTCCGACTCAGACTGCTCTTGGACCGCTGCAGGTGTAACAGCTGGGCTGCGTTGAACATTTTTTTGGTGAAGATGAAATGTCTGACTCCGACTGCCCTTGGACAGCATCTCCAGTTGACTTTTTTCTGGCCGACGTTACTTCCTGTTGTTGACTTTTTTTTGACAAAAAAACATCTTCCGAATTCGACTGGTATCCTTGAAAAAGAAACGGATTAGTTATATAATTATTGGGAAAAATTTTACGTAAACGCAATTGATTTTGATGACGTCTCATAGAACCATTCTTAGTTTTTATTAGGTACATTCGACGCCCTAAGTTTTTCAAAATTTCAGCTTCTACCCATTTTTTCTGACATGAATATTCTCTGGCGTAGACTGCATCACCTTGCTTAAATTTTGTAGTTTTCCGGTATTTATCAACATGACCATTATTAATGTCTGGCAACATGATTGAAAGAAGCGTTCGATGCTGCCTGCCATGAAGGTATTCAGCTGGAGACTTTCCTGTCTCATTGGGTGAGGCACGGTACGTTGATTTTTTTCTTTTTTTTTATAATTAACGCGCGCACAAGGGATTATGTGTTTCCCTTTTAATGTAGAACACACTGCGCGGGCATTACGAAGAAAGGGAGGGGAGAGATAGGAGGTGCCGATTAACATTGGTTTTGAATGTTTGCAGATCAAAATGGCAAGGGAAAATCCCGCCGGGTAAACTATTCCAAATTCGTGTCGTTCGGCTAAAAAAAGAATCCCTATATTTCACGGTACGTCCGAAATTGGGCTCAAGGGTGAATTGATGGGCATTCCTTGCGAGACGAGTATTACGGGAGAAACTTTTAAGGGGAGGAATGCAACTGGCTACTTCGAGTGAACATTTTTTGTAAAAGAAACGATAAAATAAGGAAAGACATGAAACATTGCGTCGGTGTACGAGTGGGGCAATTGTTTCAGCGGCAGTTCTTTTTCCTATCAATCTTAACGCTCGATTTTGTATTCTATCAAGCAGGTGAAGCGATGTTTGCGAAGCACCTGCCCAGAGGTGGGAGTTATACTCGAGTTTAGGGCGTATAAACGCTTTATAAATTGTAGCCAGATCAGATGGGGAAAAATACTTCTTACACCGATACAGAAAACCTAAGCACTTTGCAGCATTCTTAGCGATCTCAAATATATGGTCGTTCCAACGCAGATCGTCGTTGACACACATACCGAGTACTGAGAGCTTTTCGGTTTCTTCGATGTAAGTGCCATTCATGGACAATGACATTGGGGGAATGTTTAGCTTTAACGACAGAAGACAGCATTGAGTTTTCGAAGCATTAAACTCCACACGATTTCTATTACCCCATTTGACAATGCTGTATAAATCGGAGTTTAATGAGCTTGACATACGGCACCATTGCAATTGTACGTCCGAAGGCGAAGGACGTGAATTATCGAACGAATATGAAAAGCTGAGGGTAGAGTCGTCAGCAAAACAGTTAAGTGTATTAGAAGTAACAGACAGAAGATCATTTATAAAAATGAGGAAAAGAGTCGGAGACAGAACAGAGCCCTGGGGCACACCAGCATTTATTTTATGGGAATCAGACTTGAATCCGTCCAATACAACTTGTATTGAACGGTCCAGGAGATAGCTTCTAATCCAACGAACAAGAGTATTATCGATCCCAAAAGCACGCATTTTCGATAAGAGAGCTTCATGCCAAACTCTATCAAATGCCTTGGAGATATCAAGAGCAATAATCTTACTTTCACCAAAGCGATGTAAAGATTTGTTCCACTGTTCGGTGAGATATGCCATCAGATCACCAGTGGAACGGTTGCTGCGGAAGCCATACTGACGGTCATGGAGAAGCTTACGATCTTCGAGATATTCCTTAAGCTGACGGTTAATCAGTGTTTCCATGACCTTAGAAAGAAGGGATGTCAGTGCTATGGGTCGGTAGGAGGAGGGGGAGGATGGGTCACCTTTCTTATGGACAGGCTGGACAAATGCTGTTTTCCATCTTCTAGGAAAGATTCCAGAAGAATAGGAGCGATGGAAAAGCTTACGCAGTGGCTTTGCCAGTGTGGAAGAACACCTCTTCAGAAGAATCGGGGGTATACCATCCGTGCCAGCGGATTTGTGTATATCGAGATCTTTGAGAACTCTTGCTACTGTACGAGTGCGGAAAAAAATGTGTTCCATGGAAAAATTTACATTCTCAAGCACAGGAGGGGCAACGTTGCTTTGAGGCAGCGTGGAGCTGGCAGCGAAATGGGCGGCGAGCAAGTTTGCCTTCTCTGAAGAGTAAACAATTGGTTTGTTATTGTCGTTGAGCGTTGGAACCGAAGATGTCGAGGAGTTTTTTATATTTTTTACAAATGACCAAAAATTTTTACTGCCTTTGGGACACTGCAGAATTTTTTGCCGTAATTTTTGGTCATGCAAAAATTTGGTTCTTTCTATAACGGAGTTGCATGAGTTCCTTGCTTGTTTGTGCTTTTTCCGATTTTCCTCTGTAGGGTTGACTTTGTAAGATCGGAAACTTACTTCTTTGAGCCTGATAGCTTCTTTACACTCAGAATTAAACCAAGACTTTTCTTTAGGTTTGATGCTTTTTACTCTATTAGGAATAAAAGCACGCATCCCTAGAAGAATCACATTTGTGATCATTTGAGCACTGGCATCAATGTCACTATCGAGGAAGCATAGTGACCAGTTAAAGTTTCGGAAAAAGAAATTCAGGCCGTCCCAGTTGGCTTTCTCGTATTGCCAAACGGTCCTGGTGGGAAGTTTTTCTTTAACTGGATGGGTGGGGGATGAGAAATTAGCTGAAATGATACAATGGTCTGAAGTGCCAAATGGAGAAGTTACACTAATGGTATATTTATCAGGGTGAGAAGTAAGAAACAAGTCAAGAGTATGGGCGGCTTGCCCAGCAACATCCGGTATACGCGTTGGCACATCGATCAGTTGGGTAAGGTGATGTAACCCGGCAAAGAGCTCGACATACCTTCCTTCGGGTGTTGTCTGACCAGAATAGCGGAGCCAGTTGGAATTGTGTACATTGAAATCGCCCGCAATAACGATTTCAGTGCGAGGACAAAGGGAAACAATTTTCGAGATGGAATCAGACAGTGCATCAAACTCTTTACAAGTCGAATTACTGTCAAGATTTGGACTCCTGTAAATAAAACAATAATGAATGACATGCTTGCGGACAGTGAATTTTGTTGATAAAAACGTTTGAAGCGCAATGTCACAGTTATCATTATCACTGTCTTCTAAAATTTTCTTTATTGAAGTCTTGAACGTTCTGACCATTCTTTCTGCGGCTCCATTTGATTCAGGATTAAATGGAGCAGACGTTAAGTGCTGGATTGATTGCGATGTACAAAAATCATTAAACTCTCTTGAGACAAACTGAGTTCCGTTGTCGCTCACAACCGTTTTAGGTAACCCCTCTATGGCGAAAATTGACCTGAGTGCGGAGATTGTTGCCGCTGATGTTGAAGAACTCATTTTAATCACCCACGGGAATTTCGAAAACGCATCTACGACGATAAGCCACATATTACCAAGGAATGGATCCGCATAGTTCATATGAATTCTTTCCCAAGGAGAGTTTGGAGTTGGCCAACTGCTATACTCTCTAGCTGAACTACTTGAATATAGCTGGCATGCTCTACAACTGGCCACAACCTTTTCAATATCCTGGTCTATTCCAGGCCACCAGCAATATCGGCGTGAAATTTGCTTCATGCGACTGATCCCCCAGTGTCCTGTATGCAGCATTGACAGAACTTTCTTTTGCAACTCGGCTGGAACCACTACTCTTGTGTGCTCTGACTGTAAAAGAATAACGTTAGTAGAAACACAAAGACATAATTTTCTTGCAAAATAAAGTAAAATAGCATGGTAATCATCTCTTTTATGATTAATTTTTGCGGGCCAGCCATACTGAATGTATTTGAAAACGCTTTGAAGGGTGGTGTCCTTGGCAGAAGCTTCAGCTACGGTTTTGCTTCTGATCGGGAAGTTCTCCAATACTGCAGAGTATACCGTTTCAACCCCTACCCCATCTTGTTCTTCATCGTCAAATTTCCTGTCAGGCCCTATCGGCAATCTAGATAAGCAGTCAGCGTTGCTATGCTGTGCTGTGGATCGGTATCTTATTTTATAATTGTAATTCATTAGAATTATAGCATACCTTTGCAGTCTGTGTATAGTCATTTCGGGCAGTTTTTTATTTGGATGAAAAATTGTTATTAGAGGTTTGTGGTCAGTGATAAGTTCGAATTCACGACCATATAGATATTGGTGGAATTTGCGTACGCCAAATATTATGGAAAGCGCCTCTTTTTCAATTTGGCTGTACTTTTTCTGGCTATCTGTTAAAGTTTTTGAGGCGAAGGCGATTGGGTGCTCAGTACCGTCTGGGAGGATGTATGACAAGACTGCTCCGATACCGTGCGAAGAGGCGTCAGTTGCTAATTTACCGGATACTGCTCGGAAAAATGCACCAAACAAGACACATTTGCAATTTTAGTTTTTAGTTTTTCAAACGCATTTTTCTGCGCTTGTCCCTATACAAACTCTTGCTCTTTTCCTCTCAGAAAATTTAAGGGTGAGGCGAGCTGAGCGAAATTTGCAATATATTGATTGTAGTAGTTAATTTTGCCAATAAACGCTTTCGTGAAAAATTGACAACCATGCAGTTGATGACACAATTCTTCAAACCTCGGAAATGGGTACCCGTGAACTTCCAGTTGTGGATTTATAGACGCTTTAAAATCACCACATATGCGAACTGATCCGTCGGTCTTCTGTACCACCACAATAGAAGCAGCCCATTGACACGTTTGAATTGGCTTCAAAATATTTAACTTTTCCAAACGGTCAAGTTCAGCTTTGACAGCTATCTTTTGCGAAAAAGGTAATGTTCGGTATTTAAAATACTTTGGCTGAGAACCTTCTTTCAACCTTATATGAGCTTTAAACAACTTGCTGCAGCCTAAAGTGTTGTTAAATACCATATGATGCTTTTCACCAAATCAGCTTTGCAGCAGTTTGTAATTTGTCTGCAGAATTTGATGACACAAAATTCACTTCATTTTTATCTGAGCCTATGCAAAACTTGAGTGCATCAAACCAATCGAGGCCAAGAATACTACTACCGCTGGAGCTGTTTGCGACTAAAAGTGGTAAATCTAATACTTTGCCTCTCATATTCACCATCACCCGAATAACACCACGAATTGGAACACTCACCCCACCATACGCCTTGAGTACCTTTGTTGTTTTATTACAAGTTGGCCTTCCTAGCTTCTCGTATCCGTCATCACCAACTATAGAGCAGGTTGCTCCAGTATCCACTTGGAATTGCATGAGTTTGTCATTGACTGTGAGAGATATGAACATCTTATTTTCCCTTCTATCCACCTCGGTTGGTCCACTTCGACTGAACAAAGAACCTACAGTATCCACTGTCGACACATCCTCCTTTGTCTGTCTTGCCGGCCCCTTATCTTCCACATTGTACACGGAATGCACCCACTGCTTCTTGTTATTGTCAAAATTGCCTTGATATTTTTTTCTTGAACGACCACGGTACTTGGAGCCATGACGAGACTTTCCTTTAAACCAACCCGCCTGCCTATTTTTTTGATTACCACTTAAGCAAACATTGCTGATATGACCTAAATCTAAATGAATCTAAATGCCTGCACTGACTACGATCGTGATTGATTCCACAATTAATGCATGATTTCCGATTTAAATAACTTACTGTATTTTACTTACTTTGGTTGTCGATACGTGATTCCCTCTTTATTACCTGATTTACTTCATAGGTTGTTGTTGCTTCTTGATTAGTGTTCTTCATTATGATTGATGCTATTTGCGTTTCCTCGTAGGCCGCTGCTATTGCCTCTACTTCTTCTAAAGTTGGGTTTTTTTTTTGCGTTGCTGCTGATCTGACTTGATCATGGGGGGTATAAAATGTGCTCATATCCCTTATCATAAACTCTGCATATGACTTTTTGCAGTCCTCATTTGTGCAAACAAAGCTGCACTGCCTTGCTAACCCTCTAAGATCAGCTATCCAATCTCCGTAAGAATGGCCCGATGTCATTTTGTGTCATAAGAAATTACAGCGAGATGCCAGCACGTGTAATTTTTGTTCAAAGTGTTTCGTTAGTTTACTGATTATGTCTTTAAATGAATGTGTACTCACGTTATCTGTCTCAATTAATTTAGTGAGCAACTCATTGATAAAAGTGCCACATGATGAAAGAAAATGTGCATTCTTTAAATTATCCTCTTCGATGGCGTGTGCAGAGAAGTGCTGTTGGAGCTGAAAGATATACGTCTCCCATTTATCTTTTTGTTCATCGAAAGCTCGAAAGTGTGGAACTGCGTTGGATGTCACTTGATTAAAATTCATCGCTTTGATAACCTCTTCCATCATCTTTTTGTTATCCGCCATCAGCCTTTCCATCCATTCTTGTTGTTGATTAAGAACTCTTTTAAGCGCGGTTTCGTCCATTATCCTCGTCGCCAAATGTTATAATTTCTTTTTATATACTTCAAATACTTTATTATAATAATTCAAACTTATAATAGACTTAACAAACTAATATTAATTTAAGGTCAGTATCTATTGGCAGCCAAAGTCGAAGTGCCCGTGTCGTCCATTAATCAGTAAATATCGTGATACCATTCACAGCATTGACGATTGAGCTTCTCATAGTTGGTAGCACTGGACTTTTATAGGGTACTTCAGATAATTTTCTATTTAGATGGGTCGTTTTGTATGACTTTGCTTGTTATCAAATGTCCTAAGTATATTACCTCAGACTTAAGAAAATGACACTTGCTGGCATTTAATTTAAGGTTGTAGTTTCTTAATCGTTCAAAAACATTGATTAAATTCTGGTTGTGATGCTGTATACTACAACCGAAGATAATTATGTCGTCTACGTATAAAAATGCTTCTGATTCTAAACCACTAAGTGGTATTGTGAAAATTCTTTGGAAACTATTTGAGGATATCGTGAGTCCGAATGGTAGTCTCATTGCTCTCTAAAAGTACTGGAGGGCTCTAGGTAGGCTCAATGAAAGGAAAATCCCTATGTGCAACTCCTCGCGGTAGGAGGACGCACAAGGGGACCGAACAGCTGCCGGAATAAGGAGCCAACCCAGCTTTGCTGGTTAGGGCACGGACTTGTGCTTGGGTTGAAGAAAATCTCCCTAAAGGCGGAAGAACTGTAGATTGCGGTCAACGGCATGTTAGTCCGGTGGCTGATGAGCCTATTTAAAGTTGGCCAACGGTAGCAGCAAGTAGCGTCTGTACCCATAGTGGGTGGCTACAAAAGGCGTCTGTTTTCCCACAGTGGCGGCCTTGTTTTATGTATGTGGTCGACCATCCAAAGGGCTGGTGGTGCCTGTCGAACTCCTGGCTTGAGCGTGTTATTAACCTTATCCAGGAAAACACTAAGCGGCGGGACGAAAATGATTCCCCAAGGGGTAACCATACTTCGGTGAATCCTCCTACGGCCCCGGCTGTAGTAAACCGCACATCGGATTTAGGGGTGCGGCAAATTTCATGTACAAATGACGATCGGGACGTCACAAATAACGAATCAGCAACAGGATCAAGAAATCCTTCAGATTCAACAAAACGGACTTTTGGCTACAAAACACGAACGAAGATTGGAGCATGGAACGTTTGCTCCCTGCACGCACCAGGAAGGTACGAAAAGGTGGAACGTGAAATGCTGCGGCATAACATCAGCATTCTGGGAGTGATTGAAACCAAATGGAGAGGAAGAGCTGAATATACTGCAGAATCGGGACTTACGACAATGTTGTATTCTGGCGAAGAGGAGGCAGGCAGAGGTCCAAGACTCAACGGTGTGGGCATTATGCTAACTTAGGAGTCTATCAAGAGTCTTATTTCGTGGAAACCGGTTTCGGCGAGGATTATGACGGAGAGGTTTAGCTCTAAAATCCGAAAAGTCACCATAATTCAATGCTACGCTCCAACGAATGATGCATCAGCGGACAAAAAGACCTCTTTCTATACTCACCTGAATTTAGTGTAAAACGGTGTTCCAGCGGGCGATATAATTATCATCATTGGGGACTTCAATGCCAAAATCGGATCGGATAACCTGGGTCTTGAACGAGTTATGGGGAAGCACGGCTTAGGTCAACGAAACGAAAATGGTGTTATGCTTGTCGACTTCTGCAACGCTCGTCAACTTGTAATCGGGGGTTCTTTATTTCCGCACAAGACCTGTCATAATATCACGTGGGAATCTCCTGATGGTCGAACTAAAAATCAAATCGATCACTTCATCATACAACAGAAATGGGGGAAGTCACTGTGCGATGTTCGAAATGAAAGAAAGGCTGACGCAGGTAGTGACCATCATTTACACTTGGGTTTGCTTCGTTTACGAACAGCTGTTGACCAGCGCCGCTCAGAAGGTATAGCAAGTAGACCAAGATTCAACACAAGTGCTCTTAATGACCCTAGTGTGCGTCGTAATTTCACCACCACACTCGGCGTCAAAACGTCAAACTTTCAGAACGCCGGGTTATCGATAGATGCCATGTGGGGTCAAATTAAGAGCGCTTTCATGGAAGCCGGAACTGAAACTGTACCAAGACAGTCAAGAGCGAGAGATTCCTGGATATCCCAAGACACCTGGGACAAAATCACATATCGCAGATCACCCAAAGTTAGGATCAATTCTGAAAATGATGCTCAGCGAAAATTGTTTCTACGGAACGAGTATAGAGCATCTCATAAGACAGTGCAGCGGTGTGTGAGACGTGATAAGAGGGCAAGGGTGGACAAACTTGCGGGAAATGCGGAACAGGCTGCAGGAAGAGGGGACGCAAGAGAACTGTATAAAATCACTAAGGACATTGTTGGGCAGCGTAGTAGCACTAACACTAAGCATCCAGTGTTAGATTTGAATGGCAACCTTTTAGTGACGATAGAAGATCACCTACAAAGATGGAATGAGCACTTTTGTGCACTGCTAAATAGTGACCAAAATGCAGAATTGAATCCACAATTGATCAACATGCGCAGACTAGGGGCATTGATACCAGTCCCCCAACGGGTACAGAGATTAAAAAAGCGATCCATCTTCTAAAGAAAAACAAGGCAGCTGGACTGACGGTATTCCTGCAGAGTTCCTGAAAACAGACCCTCAATCAGCATATTTTGCTAAATTTAGTGCAGGCTGTTTGGGGAGCGAAACTTAGCCACAGGACTGGAAGGATGGAGTTATTGTGAAGTTACCAAGGAAAGGGAACCTCAAAAACTGTAATAACTGGCGCGGTATCACCATATTGTCCGTTTTTCCGAAATAAATGGCAACCATTGTTCTCGAAACAATGGAGATCGCTTATTGCGAGAGGTATCCCTGAGAAAATTGTCGCCATTATTAAAGAATCTTACAACAACGCAAGGTGTTTCGTTTTGCACAATGGACAGCTGTCCGATTCCTTTGATGTGCGTCAAGGAGTGAGACAAGGAGATGTCCTGTCACCAATTCTGTTCTAACTGGCAATTGACGATGTGATGACTGCCACGGTGGGTGAAACTGAGAGGCATGGTATCCAATGGAGTCTGTTTGACAAACTCAGCCACATAGACTATGCTGACGATATATGTCTCATGGCGAACAACACGGCTGGCTTAAATCAAATATGTCATTCGCTGCAGCTAAATGTGGAGGTGGCTGGCTTAAGGATCAACGCAAATAAGACCAAAATAATGACTACGGGCCAAAGCATACAACAAGTTACTCTAAGGCAGGGACCCATCGAGGAGGTCATGCAGTTTAATTACCTGGACAGTTTCATAGCACTCGATGGCGGAACGGACCTGGATGTAAACAATAGGATAAACAAAGCCCGTAGTGCATTTGGAATCCTTTCTCCTGTGTGGAACTCCAGAAAAATATCGCTACGCACCAAGTTGAGACTCTTCGAATCCAACCTAAAATCTGTGCTGTTATATGCTTCAGAAACATGGAAATGCTCTGCAATCATCTCGAGCAGGCTGCAAGCCTTCGTTAACCGTTGTCTGCGGTACATTCTGAAGATCCGGTGGCTGCAAACCATATCGAACGCTGAACTGCGGAATACGACCGGACAGAGAAAATTGGACGCCGACATCAGACAACGGAAGTGGCGTTGGATAAGCCATACACTGAGGAAACCTAACGACAACATAGCGAAGCAATCCTTCGAATGGAATCCTCAGGGTAATAGACGCGTTGGAAGACCGAAAAAAACTTGAAGGTCATCTGTTTTGGGGGAAGCTCGATCTCAAGGTTTTCAATCGTGGGCACAGCTTAGGTCAGTCGCGGCGAATCAGGACAGATGGAAGGATCTTGTTGCTGCCCTATGCTCCAGGAGGAGTTGAAGCGCTGAATTGCAGCCGGATAACATATATATGGTAGTCTCTTGAATTAGTAGTGTCCGTCAGATGTTTAGGATGCAGTTATCGGTCATGATTCAGGTTCTTAAGTTATTTGGTGGAAAGAACTAGTCATGTCAAGAGTGGAAAAATATTTTGCTCTACCTAGTCTGTCAAAAACATCTTCTATTCTTGTTAATGGAAATTTATCATTTCTTATCTTGTCGTTTAGTTTGCGGAAATCTACTACTAGGCGCCATTTCTGTGTATTTCCATCGCTTTTTTAGGCACTAAAAGCAATGGTGAATTGTAAGGACTAACTGAATGCTCTATAATGTCATTGTCTAGCAGATCAACTATTTGTTTTTTTATTTCTAGATTTTATGTTTGCGGTAGTCTGTAGTTTTGTATGTATGGTTCTCATCTGTAATATTTAATCCTTGCGTGTAAAATTTATTAGTTGTAAGGGGTTTATTTTGAGATGAAAAATGTCTTGATATTTTTCGCATATATTTTTGTAATGTTGTTTTTACGTTTGTGTCAGTTTGATCAATTTTTAGTTCTTCTAATAGTTTATGTATTCTGTTTATATCTAATCTTTGTTTTTAATATATTGTAGTTATCTAGACTCTCTACTTTGGGTTCTATATTGTTAATTAATACCTCGAAGTCGTTTACGTTTAAAAATTGTAGGTGACATCTACCTTTTGCAGGTATGATTGAATTTGCTATGATAACTGCAGTCTCTATTTCATTATTTAAAATAACACTGTCTTTGTTTACTGTCAGATTGATTGGGCAAATTATTTCTGTTCGTGGTGGCATTTTGAGTGTTTTTTGAAGTTTTGTAATAATGGGTGTAACAATTTCATTTTCTTCTATGATATGATATTGTTTATGTTTCATAATCTATTTTGCACATGTACTTTGAAAGAAAATCTACCATCTGTCATGATTGGACAATTAGTTTCGACTATATGGAAAGTATGAGAAATTGTGTGGCTCGCAAATTCGAGATTTAATTTTTTTGTACCTAGAGACAAAATTTTTTCTTCTGATATGCCTGTGAGTCTACATCTTTCATTTGCAAAGTTTGCTGTGTCTATGTTATCTTCTTTGTTTTTGGATATGTGTGCGCCTGTATCTACGAGGAATGTCTGATTTCGGTTTAATTTAGTTACGTATATAGATACGTAGTTTGCCATGCTGTTTGAAATATTTAGAACTATTGATTTTGGTATCCCGGATAATTGCCTTCTGCGATTTCCCTGATTGGTCAAAATGTTGACTCTCCTATTATTGGTCATTCTGTTGTTATGAGTATTTTAATAAAGATAAAGTTTTCGGTTGAGCCGCAAACAATGATGGCTTTATACTTTCATTGATGCCATTCTTGAAAACAGTTATAGCATAGCTTTCATTTATTTTGCTTATTACCTCTTTCTCAGCATTGGTTGCGTTTTCGGGTAATTCCTCTATTTGAAGGTTGTTTAGATCGGTCATTAGTGACACTAATCTGTCTTTGAATATTGTCACTGATTGGTTTCTTTGTGTAATTTGTGCTAGCCTTGTGTGAACTTGCGAAATCGTAGTTGTGTTTTTGTATTTATCTTTTAAGGTTTTCGTAAAAGCTTCTAATGTCTTAAACTTAGTTGCAAACCCTAAAGCAGTTCTGACGTTTTGCGCGAGTTTAACGTGGAACACGATATTAAGAAATTCAGTTTTTGCAGTATCTTTCAGAGTATCATGAATGATTTTTACGAGTGTTAAGAAAGCATCTAATTCTTTAAAATTTCCCGTGAAATTTGGTATAATTTTCATACCAGATTCAATATTAAAATCTGCCATTTTTTTGCTTATCATCGGCTACGGAAGCAAACCTCGTAAATCCGTTTTTGTAAATTGTGCAGGACAGTGATTTCCAATGTTCAATAAACTACCAATTGTATACATTTTACATTTCTAATATTGTTTTTCATACCATTTGATTATTGCATTCTTTAGACCTTTAATAATAAAACTTTGAAAAACTGACTACTATCCATTTTGTTGGTACTTACGAGGTTTTCTTCTTGAAAAAACAAAAGTAATAAAGGATTTAGGAGGTTTTCTTTCAAATAAAAGCTAATTACTTTAATTGTTTTCTTTTAAGTTTACTTTTTTAGGAAATTTCTTTAAAATACTTAATAGTTATTATTTAGTTTTATTTACATAACATTAGGTCAAATAAGTACAACAAATAAAAAAAGAGGTGACGAAGAATAATTTAAGATGAAAAAAAATAAAACAGCAGTAATTAAAAAGAGTAATAAATTAGTAATAATTTTTTGATTGATTAGCTTGTCTTGAAAGAAGTTAAAGGTTATTTTTTGTATTTCAAGTAAGGAAATATAAAATTATAAACTTTTAATGTGGTAGAGAGTAGTTAAAAGAATGGTAATAGTCTTACTGATGGTACAATTTTAAGTGAAGAGTAGTTTTTAAAATATTCAAAATGTAAATACATAATTTTCCCTACGCAGTAAATTATGTATTTACATATTTGATTGGTATTTAATATAACGATATAATGATATTATTCTCTAAGCAATACAATTACACTTCAGCTTAGTTTTATTACTAAAAATAGACAAACAAAATATTCAAAACAGTTGATATGCAGAATTAATTTGACTACCTAGATCTTATCAAATATTAAATTTTATAGAAATCCAATGAGCCGTCGCCAAGAAAGTCGAAAATTAAAAAAATTAAAAATTTTGAAAAGTACCGTTAATGAACTATCTCGGTAAAATCATTTTTTAATAAAATGAAGGCCTATAAACAAATTCCAAGAAATTTTATCAAAATCGTTGAAGCTTTGTTCGAGAAAATTAAGCTTTTTCTTAACGGTTTTATGGCAGGTGTCTTTTAGTTATTTTAAAATTTCAATTTCCCGTCAGGAATGCCAAAAGAATCACAAATACCAAATTTAAATGTAATCGCTCGTTATATACATACAGACTGACAGACATATAAACAGACAGACATTTTTTGTCAAAAAATTTTTTAAGCTTCTCTTAGATCGTATTGTCATGTTTGATTGTTATCTCAATTTTTTTTATATTCACGAATCCTAAGTTAATCTACAATAATCGAAGTAAAAGATCCACTTATGAAGATGTAAATTAACTTCTTCGAATAGTACAGTAATTTAAGATTTTAAATTTCTTTATATGAACTCGTTTCCGGTTCCTTTAGCCTGTTACTATCTGAGTTGGTGGTAAACAATGTGAACCGTAACGAAATATATATTTTCTTCTCATCTCTCATTTTTTTTATCGAAAAATTTACGTCGATGTGATAGTTACAGAGTAAAAACACGGGACTAAAACAACCATTTAAAAAATCGCAACAAATTATCAATACCTATCTATTATTACAAATATATATTATAAGAAAAGCTCGTAAATCCATTTTTGCTTAAGAAAGAAAACCAAGTATATCCCCTTGCTCATAAAAAAACCTCTTTTGATCTAAGAATATTGTTTTTGCTTTGATACATTTAAAAGATTCCAATTAACTACATTTACTTCTTCGAATTAAACACAAGTTAAATAAAAACAATTCTTTACTGGTAAATTATAGTCTTTATAATTTCACTGTTCGTGCACAAACCGCTTTTTCTACAAAAGCTGTGGATTTACGTGGTTTTCCCGTTAATAGTATACTTGGATTTAAGATGTTTTCTTTTTTCTCGTTTTTTGTAATTCAATAATTTTTTTTTAATCCAGACATACATTTTAATGCCTTCTTCATATATTTTAATAATCTAAATTTTGGGCAAAAAGTGGATTTACGAGGTTTGCATCCTTAGCCGACATTATGTTTGTTTCTATGATGTATTTTATTGGTTTATATGTTTGTGTAAAACTTATCTATAAGTAAAAACTGTTTTGAATCTTGTTTATTTAATTTTGAATTTTTTACAAGGTCTACATATTCTAATTTTAATGTTTTTATTTCCTCTAATTTATTCACACAAGTATTTTCTTTGTAGCCTCTACCTGTACTTTTTTTTATATTAGTATGTATGGTTTCTAATGTTTTAATTTTTTTTCCATTTATATGGAATTCAAATTGTTTATTTTTACTAGTCTTTTAGTGAGATTTTTATAGTATTTTTGGATTCTAAAACTATTAATTTTTCTTTTTCTACGTATACTGACTTTTCAACTGTCTCATTCTGTATTAATGGTGCTTTCCAATTCATTTTGATTAAATATATCTTTTTTTTATTTTTTTTTTAAACTTTACTGTCTGTTGTGCTAACAATTTTTTATTTAATGTAATTCTTGAAGTATTGATTAAGTTTGTAGCCTGAAAATATAAAAAATAATACTAAGCTTGCAGTACATATTATCGTAGTGTGACAGTTTTCTTTCTCATTTATTGCAATGGATTCTTAACAGTGTTGTTTCCCATTGCAATAGTATTTTACTCGTTTTTCCAGGTTTAGCAGTTCTTCGTTAGGTTTTGTTGACTGCTCCCAAGTTGGTGGATCTGGGTTGTTCGGTCAAGTCAGATCTTTTCTGTAGGCCAGACGTCTCCCGTTTTTGTACTGTCTGCCTCCTCTTTTCTTTGTTTTTTTATCAGCCACCAGACCAGATTACCAAATATCAGTATAGGTCTTACTATTGCCGTATATATCCACATTGTAATCTTGGGACTAGGTCCCCAGTTCTTTTCAAATATTCTGTTACAGGCATAGAATGCTATCATTGCCTTCTTGGCTCTTTCTTTGATATTGAGATTGCAATTCAGTTTTCTGTCTAGAATCACACCAAGGTATTTGGCATGATTTACCAGGATCAATAGAACCCCTTCTATTGAAGGAAGATTAAAAACTGGTATTTTTCTTTTGTTGGTAAAGAGAACCAGTTCTATCTTTTGCGGATTGACCACTAGCCCACATTTCCTTAACCAGGTAATTACCAAGGACGAAAGTCGCTAGCAGAGCTAAATTATCTGCATAAGCTACTACTTTGACTCCACCATTTTTAAGTCTTGTAAGAATCTCGCTGACCACAAGTACCCAGAGGAAGGTAGAGAAAACACCACCTTGTGGAGTGCCTCTAGATGTTGATACTTTAATCAAAGCTCCTCCCAACTCGGAGTTAATCTGTCGATTTCTTAACATGCACATTATCCAGCCGATAATGGTATCCTTCACAATAAGGTTCACAAGGGCTCTTTTCATTGCTTCATATTTCAAACTGTTGAAGGCTCCTTCAATGTCTAGGAAAACAGCAAGGGTATACTCCTTGTGTTTCAAAGTGTTTTCCACAGCACTTACAATGCTGTGAAGTGCTGTTTCCACGCTTTCACCTTTAGTATGAGCATGCTGAGCTGGAGATATAACTTTCGAACTCATTGTGTTGCGAATATAGACGTCTATTAGTCTTTATAAATTATTTAAGATAAATGATGTTAGACTAATTGGTCTGAAATCTTTAGAGTAAGTATGGCTGGGTTTGTCAGCTTTCGGTATAAAGGCCATTTTCACTTCACGCCATGTTTTAGGTACGTATCCCCATTTCAGGCTATTTAGGAATATGGTTTTTAGGTGTGGTGTTATTATTTGTTCACTTTTTTGTAACATCATGGGAAAGATGCCATCTATCCCCGGGGATTTATATGGAGAGAAGGAACTTATTTTATTCTTTCCTCCGTTATAATATCCGGTGATGCTACTCGTTCATGGTACTTATATTCTGGATGGTTACTCTCATCGAAGCTACATCCAGGGAAACTAGTGTTGACTAGGAGCTACAGTGTCTCAGTACAAGTTTCTGTCCAGTGTTCATCGGGATCCTTGAGTGATCCTAGAGCAATAGGTTCTTTGGCAAGGATCTTTCTGAGTCTAGCTGATTCAGCGGTATTTTCTACTTCGCTGCAGAAATTTTTTCTGCGCTGTGTCTAGCTTTGAATTTTCTTTGACTAGATTTATAGGTTTCCCAAACATTGTCTGTTCCCTTGCGTTTGGCAACGTTAAAAAGTTGTCTTGTTTCTTTTCTGATGTTTCCTAGCTCGGCTGCCCACCATGATGGTGTCT
Source organism: Platycheirus rosarum (assembly GCA_963971375.1). Classification (NCBI taxonomy): domain Eukaryota; kingdom Metazoa; phylum Arthropoda; class Insecta; order Diptera; family Syrphidae; genus Platycheirus; species Platycheirus rosarum. The sequence goes on from OZ020507.1 coordinate 127,984,811, forward strand.
TTTTTCTCATTTTGCCCGTCTTAAGATGGTATGCTTTCTCAAGTTTTTCCCTGAGAACGCTTGTTAAATCATTTGTGGTCTTATCTATACACTCAGGTTTATTCATTTTCACGTTTGTTCACATTAAAAATATCCCAGTTGGTTTTTCTGTGATTTCAAAGTGGTTGTTTGAGTTTTGTAGTGTGGGTATAAGGAGTTCAATGATTTTAATCAAAGAATGATTCTTCCTTTAATAACCTCCATCTCTCAATGGTATCTGAGTTGCTTGTGAGAGTAACGTCAAGAACCTCTTTTCTATTTTTGGTAACAAATGCTGGTTCTTTATCCCTATTCGCTACAACAATGTTATTTTCAATAATGAATTCAAAAAGTAACTCACCTCTAGTGTTAATATCCGTGCTTCCCCATTGAATGTGATGTGAATTAGTATCACATCCCATCACTAGGTCCCATTTTTCTAAATGGGCACGTTAGAAAATTAGGCTGGTGAGCTCCGATGGTGGTCCCTCCGTCGCATCCCATGGCATGTAGCATGATGCGAGAATTAACGGTGGGAGTCTATGCCTTTCTAATTTGACCATTGTTTGATCAAGGTCACTGTATTTGGAAAGAAGAAAAAGATTTAACTGTTTTCTAGCTAATATACTAGTTCTAAAATAACTGTTTGTGCCTACATGTGTGGTCTTATACAGCGTAAGTTCGTTTAAACTTAAGCCCTTAATTTTGCCACCTGCTATCCAGGGTTCTTCTAAAAGGGCTAGGTCCACTTGTCTGGCCTCCATGAGGTAGATTAAGTTGGCGCTTGCAGCTTTACTGTGATGGAGATTGATTTGTTTTAAACTCAAATTTTTTTAGTATTAGTTGCCACTTCCTTACTTTTCTGGCTAAGAAGTCTTAGTTTGCATCAGTTTGTACCGATGCGGACTTTGTAGACGATCTTTTTCAGAGGTGGTATTGATTTGTGACTGAGCAACACTACCACTTCTGTAACTTTTAGTTCATTATTTCCCATCTGAACAACTTCTCAGTTTTGATTGAGTTGTTCAGTGTTGAGAGATCTGAGGTATCTTTTGATACGATATTTCGGGATCCCAGAACAGTTTTGAGGGTACCAAAAAGTGGTAGGGGTCGATATTTTAAGATAGCCTCATTGACTGCGTCAAGGATTCGCATTTCTATGAATTGCCATTGATTTTCTGTGGGTCGCCGTGTAGAATTGCCGTAATCAACCACGGCTACTTGTTGTCCTACAATGGTCAACAGTGAGAGTCTGGCTTTTTTTTATTGCGTGGCAAAATTGTAGAACTAGTGATGTTGTGTCTTGCTCTTTTGGACGTGCTTACAATAGGTCCGATATCAGGCAAGTCGGGTCTTCTCAGTCTAGCCGATATTGGGATCGAGAGCTGTCAGCTTTCCTTTCCCATCTCAGGCAATTTAGCGCCGTCTGATTTCTTAGAGTTCGGCTTTGTCTTTGTCCTTTTCCGTTGTGGTTTTGTGGTTGTTTCTGGTATCTTTAGCACTGAGTCGCGGTACAGTTCTGACTGTATTTCGTTGTTGTCTCCGCAGGATTTGTTTCTCATTAAAAGTTCTTTTTTCTTTACGTTGTCGTTATGTTGGACCTCCAGTACGGTGCAGTTGCTTTTGATTGTTGACATGTCGCATTCAATAGGCCTGAGAGAAGTAGATGCATCCAGATTGCATGTATAGCTGAGGCTCTGGATGTTCTCCGGAGTCATCTCCTTCTCTTCGTTCTCCCTTAAAGCATCTTCCCTCCTTCCAGACCCGTAGGAGCTAAAGGCTTCATGCATCGCCTGGTTGGTGAGTGAGATGGTCCAGTGGTTTGTCTGTCTTGTGCATCGTCCGTTTTCTTTACTAAAGTACCTGATAGAGAAGAGGAGGTGGACGCACCCAGATTGCATGTGGAGCTGAAGCTCTGGATGTTTCCGGAGTGCATTTCTCCTTTTTCCATCACCTTTTCGGTTTTTTTCTCCTCCAGGTCCATCAGAGCAAGAGGCTCGGTGCAACACCTGGAGGTTGATTTAGACTTTTCAAGGGTTTTTTCCCGTAGAGAGTGCGTTGTATTTGTGTCGTTTTGAAAAGGTTTTGATGACACCAGCCCTTGCTTTGGATTATCTTTGCCAATCCGCGGAGCGGGTGGTCCCATCAAATTACGAGCGCACATTCCATCCCCAGAGGCAGCACTGCCGGTGTACTAGCAGTAGGCTTGTTCTCCATTAGCTGCTGTTCTTGAAGATAGGCATGCGCGCTATGTAATCTCTTACGGTCCGTTTCGGTCAGTTCATCCCACTTTTTCGTGCCAAGTCGTTTGATTGTTGTCCTACAGTTCTTAATCCTGCTACGTCTGGATGAGGTTGACAATCTGGAGAGATTAGAGCTTGTGATGGAGCCGCTGTCGCTGACACTTAGAATACTCTACCTGTCATCGTCAGCGGGACCAACGCTACTTCCGTCTTCCACTCAAAGATTTGCGAAGGGATTGAGGAGAAGGTTCTCTTCCTCGTCAGTGAGTGTCCGTTTTTGTGAATCGGCAAGAACAGAGTCTGAAGTGCCCGATTCATGCACCTTAGTCCCCGTGTTTTTGTTGGTACCATTTGTGTTGTTTGTTTTTGGAATTTTTTGGTTTTCTGTAGTTTTCATGTTTGGTCTCACGAGTTATGGGGGAAATAAAGTCCATCTGCAACACCCCCTGTAGCAGATAAGGCTCTTTCCGTTCCGTTAAAATACAGCCGGTATACCCCTTGGCTGCAAACCATCCAATAGGCACGAGTCACATGACACCCTGAATTAGGCGGGGAGGGGGAGTGGGATTGAATCAGGAGGGATTTGTGGACATTGTTTATGAAGGGGAAGGAAGGATTTTAGGGGGATGGGGAGAGAACAATCTTTGGTTTTCGGGACTCAATTTATGACACAGCGCCCCAAGAATCTTTGGCCCTACTTAAGCCTCTACAACTCGTCAAGTTCGGCGTTCAGGTTGAGGGTTGTATATAGGTAAGTGAGTGCGTATGTTACCATGTTTGGGATTTGTTCAGTTAGGTACATTTGGATTAGTATAGGAATGTTTGTATAAAGGTAAGTGAGTGCGTATGTTTGGATTTTTGGATTTTGTATATAATATGGATGTAAGTATATAATTAAATAAAGTAATATCCCAAGTATCTTGATATCGCTTTTCTTATGTTAACCGCTGTTGGATTATTATCTCCAATGAACGATGTATGTCTGGCTGCTCTCTGGTTGTACTATTATTATAATTCATAATCTGTAGCCATTGCATATTAATATCATTGTTATGAATGTTTGTAAAGTTATGAAAAACACAAAAGGATTTAATAATTAAACAAGAATCGCCAATGTGGTTTTCTAAACCCTTGCCAATTCTCCTAAATCTTGACTTCAAGTGACCGAACCCGCTTTCTACCACCCTTCAACATTTCCAAAGGGTGTAGTTCAAGTTTTTTACTTCTGGTAGTCCAATTACATTAAACGGGTAAGGCTTCATTATGCGATCCAAAAACCTGAAAGCAGAATCTCCAATCAACAAGACCGGAACATCTACACCACATATTTCTTTTGACATCCGTCGAATTATGGGATTTTAGTGAAAAAAATAAGGGATGATTTTTCAAAAATTTGAGAGTCGTTGCACCGTCCTGGGTTTCCAACATTGATGTATAGAAATTTGTATCTGAAATTGAAATATGTAATTGTAATCAAAATCGACTTTCGATTATATAATCAAAATGAAATGATTACCGGTAATCAACTGCAACTGATAGTACTGTAGAGTACCAGCCTTTGTAGTTGTAGTAATAAACGGCATCTTCAGATCTTGGGCTTACTTCAATGTGACAACCATCTTTTAAATGTGAAAACAGCTTATTATTATCAACTAAATTGTACTGTACCAGTTGACTTACCAATAGCTCCAAAGCACTGGGGAAATCCCAACTTTTGGAATTCATTAACATTTTCCACTATTCTTTCTTCAGTAAGTGGATAACCTGTAATATATTTTGCATGAAGCACATTCCAAACTTCTTGGCAAAATCTTTTCAAAATGTTGCAAACTGTTGCTTTTCCCACTCCGAAGAGATTTGCAATGCTTCGGTACTCAGCTGAAAAGCCAACAGTATATAATTAGATTCTTTCTCAAAAGAATCGCCTTACGGTAAAATTGGTGTCTTTTTGTTCCAGACCTCATCGCATAATATGTTGAAAGTTGTTTATGACATGTGGAAGTTTTCTTTAAAAAGACGTCATCATTTCTTGGCACATCGTTTTCCTAGAAAGTTGTTGAACGTATCTACAAATAACGCCGTTTTATATAAATCATTATAAATGTTATAACTCAGCTAAGTCTATACTCTTCTCAGTTTTGTCCAACTACAACTTTTATGCATTATAGCCATATGCTTATTTAGGAGATAAATTAATTTCAAGATATTTTGTCTGCGTTTTATGCGCAGAATTTTTTTTACCGAAAATGTTGATAACAAAATGTTCAAGTCACTCTTCGCTTTAAGTTGGTACAGTAAAATTGTATTCAAAGTATTCGAATTCATTAAAAACTTTTAATTTATTTCTCGTAATTTTTTATTTCCACTTTTATATTAATGCAATTGAAAGTTTATGGATATAATCAAGGTGACATAACCTTTCAAACTAAAACAAATAATAGTTCGGTGTGAACGCCTTTTATGATTTATAAATCATTTGACTAAATCACGTCGGTGGGAACATACTGTAAACCTGATTGATGAAAACCGACCCGTAATCAAAATTCGACGCAAGTATGCTTAAAAAAAAACATACAATTCCACTACCTTACATAAACATAGTCATTTAATTAAACTTCATTTAATCAAAATCCGATTCAACAGACTCCGTGGAACACAAACATTCGGATATATGTAAACAAATAAACATAAATGGAATTTAAATGGAAAATTATTTACACGATTATCAAATTACTTATAAATGTTGTAATAATTTACTTACCTGATCATTTTATCCAACCACGATAATTAATAAAGCGCAATTTAGAAAAAAAAGACAACCAACTCGCGCACTTTGTAAATGTAGTTAATGAACATTTTTCATTCATAAATCCTTACCTTAGGTGGCGCTACAGTCCGGGGTGGACCTGGGTCTCAACCAACAAGCTTCTCCAGCCATTTCGGTCCCTAGCTAGCTGTCTCCAGCTTCGCACGCGGAGTCGGTTGAGGTCCTCTTCCACTTGTGTGCGCCACCTGAGTCTCGGTCTTACTCTACTGCGCCGTCCCTCTGGGGAGAATTCGAAGATTTTCCGGGCCGGAGCATTAATGTCCATCCGCTCTATATGACCCAGCTATCTGAGACGTTGAATTTTTTCTTTTTTGGCTAGGTCTGTGTCACTGTACAGCCGGTAAAGTTCTTCATTGTATCTTCTCCACTCTCCGTTTATGCATACGGGACCAAAAATCACCCGGAGAATCTTTCTCTCGAAACAGCCTAAAATGTCCTCATCTGCTTTTGACAGCGTCCATGCGTCTGTACCATAGAGCAGGATTGGGATGATGAGAGTCTTATAAAGAGACAGTTCAGTTGCCCGAGAGAGGGCTTTGCTGCTCAATTGCAGGTAGACAAAGTCCCTAACTACCTCAAAGTTATAGCTGTCTATGGTGATGTTTTGTCCAAGACGTCGATGTTGGGTGTCTCTTCTTGATGACAGCATATACTTGGTTTTGCTCTCATTGACTGCTAAAACCCATCTTTGCCGCTTCTATCACAATACTCACAAAAGCGCTACTGACATCACGCTGCGTTCGATTTGAAGTTCTTGAGTTTTTTCCTAGATCTGCCGTAATGTGAATATTTGATCGATAGTGGACTTTCCTGGCCTAAAACCGCACTGATATGGACCTATCAGGTTGTTGACGAATGGCTTTAGGCGTTCACACAATCCAGCAGAAAAGATCTTATAGGCAATGTTAAAGAGACTGATACCCCTATAGTTGGTGCAGCTCAGAGGGTCTCCTTTTTTAAGGATCGGGCAAATTATGCTGAGATTCCATTCATCGGGCATGTTTTTTTCTAACCATACCTTGCTTATGAGTTGGTGAATACTTATAGCCAAGTCATCGCCTGCAGCTTTGAAGAGCTCGGCAGCTAGGCCATCGGCTCCGGTGGCTTTGTTGCTCTTAAGTTTAGATATAGCTAGCTTTATTTCATCCAGATGTGGTGGTCGGAATTGTTGGTCTACTTTGCCCAGATAAAGGGGACCATTCTGCCTGACAGCGGAATTCGTTTTTTCATCACCGTTATACAGTCTGCAGAAATGTTTTTTCCATATTCTCAGCATCGACTGCGATTCTACTGCGATGTTCCCTTGATCATCTTAGCAAGCTTCAGTTCAAGCTCTGTAGTTTTGACAGTTTCTTTGTACCTTTTGTTAAAACTTTCGAATTTTATTCCTGCAATTACAGCTCTCTATATCCTCGATCGCGCGCTTCTCATGTTCCTTTTTTCTTTGTGAGAAGGCAGTGTTCCTCTTTCCTTTTTGTCTCATAGAGCGCATGGGTAGTCTGGTCATTCATAAATCAACCAAGGCAATTTGTTGTTGTTTGCCTCCTTTCACACCATTTCGGTGATTTCGATGATTTCGATAATTTCGACGATTTCGATGATGAGCACCTTTTGTGTTTCCATTATAATAATAAAGTTTGCCCAAATTTGCATTTTTTTCTATTTATTTATAATTATTAGTAGAGTTGTTTCTTTTCATGTAAAAAGACACGAGAATCAAAAAAGAGAGACGGAACAAAGCCCTAGGGCACACCAGCATTTATTTTGTGGGAATCAGACTTCAATCCGTCCAATACAACTTGTATTGAACGGTCCAGGAGATAGCTTCTAATCCAACGAACAAGAGTATCATCGATCCCAAAAGCACGCATTTTCGATAAGAGATAAGATGCCTTGGAGATATCAAGAGCATTAATCTCACTTTCACCAAAGCGATGTAAAGATTTGTTCCACTGTTCGGTGAGATATGACATCAGATCACCAGTGGAATCGTTGCTTCGGAGGCCATACTGACGGTCATGGAGAAGCTTTCGATCTTCGAGATAATCCTTAAGATGACGGTTAATCATCGTTTCCATGACCTTATAAAGAAGGGATGGTAGTGCTATGGGTCGGTAGGAAAAGGGGGAGGATGGGTCACCTTTCTTACGGACAGGCTCGACAAAACTACTTCTTTCTGATAGCTTCTTTACGCCCAGGGTTAAACCAGAACTTTTGTTTAGGCTTGATGCTTTTTACTCTGTTAAGACTGAAAACATGCAACCCTAGAAGGATCACATTTGTGATCATTTCAGCACAGGCATCAATGTCACTATCGAGGAAGCATACTGACCAGTTAAAGTTTCGGAAAAAAAATCAGGCCGTCCCAGTTAGCTTTCTCGTATTGCCAAACGGTCCTGGTGGGAAGTTTTTCTTTGACTAGATGGGTGGAGGACGAGAAATTAGCTGAAATTACACAATGGTCCAAGGTGCCAAATGGAGAAGTTAAACTTATTGTATATTTATCAGGGTGAGAAGTAAGAAACAAGTCAAGAGTTTGGGTGGCTTGCCCAGCAACATCCGGTATACGTGTTGGGTAAGGTGATGTAACCCGGCAAAACGCAAGACATACCTTCCTTCGGGTGTTGTCTGACCAAAATAGCGGAGCAAATTTGAATTGTGTACATTGAAATCACCCGCGATAACGATTTCAGTGCGAGGAAAAATGGAAATAATTTTCGAGATGGAATCAGACAGCGCATCAAACTCGTTAAAAGTTGATTTACTGTCAAGATTTGGACTCCTATCAATGAAACAATAATGAATGATATGCTTGCGGATAGTAAATTTGAGCCACAAGAATTTAAAGCCCGTGTTAGAACATTGCCCTGTATAGGGGAAGGCTCTGGTAAGCAATATCATTCCTAACAAAGACCCCGACACCATGATGGGAAAAGAGTAATGGGACCAAGATATACCCACGTAGAGCAAACTCTGATTTATCTGATAGATCTAATCTGAGTTTCACTTAATGCCAAGACCGCTGGCCTGTATTGAACAGTGTAGACGTACACATGAAAGAAATTCTTTCTTAAACCGCGAACATTAGAATACACGACACGAAAATCACTTACCATTTAAAAATATTTACATATAAAACACAACTCTGAATAAGTCGAACTGTGCAGTGGAGGTCCAAATTAATTTCTGTAATAAGCAAACTGTCTTAGGTGTTATGCCCATAAGACAGCTGGACCCCTGTTCTGTAACTCTGTCGATAAGTTTTCGCATCGATAAAATATGAAACACAAAATTCCTTACTTATCGCATCTGCAAATAATCGGTGTTCTGTAAGTTTCTGCGATAACCTTAAAATTCATTTTTTATTTGACTGGAATTTTCAGTGGAAGTCGATAAGTCGTGCTGTCAAATTGACAATTTGACATAAAAAAAAATAAATATTAATTACTTCTGTGTATTATCATAATTATCAAATTAATAAGTGTTTGTATTATCCAACTTATAATTAGTCATAAAAAAATGTTTGCTGTGTTATTTTTGGCTGAAGCAAATGAACGAAGAAATAAAATGCGAATTCAACGACGAAGGCTCCGCGATACAACGAATCCCTTTGATATGCCCGAAGAACGATTTAAGGAACTATACCGCCTTAATAGGGATGCAAAATAGATTCTTCTGGAGGAAATGCGTCCACACATGACGCAAGGGCAAAGAACAACGTTTATTCCTATCCCCATACGCCTCTGTGCTGCATTACATTTTTTCTGGGTCATATCAAAGGGATATTGGCCAAGATTTTTCGGCAGCAATGAGCCGAACCATGGTATCGCGTATCGTAGCTGAAGTATCGACAATACTTCGAAACAAGCTAGGCCCTAAATGGATAAGGTTCCCCGGAATAGAGGAATATGATGCCATCAAGCAAGAGTAATTTTCATACCTAAAATATGTTTTTTATAAAAAAAATCATTAAATATATATGTCAGGTTTTTTGAAGAAACTGGATTCTCCGGAGTAATTGGAGCTGTAGATTGCACCCATGTCCGCATCCAAAAGCCAAACAGGGAAGTTGAAGTTTGCTATCTGAACAGAAAAGGCTACCACTCCAAAAACGTACAATTGGTAACAAATTCTTGTTCATACAATACTTAACAAAAATTAATTTATGTATCCCCTTTAATGTGATATGTGATTTCGACTTAAAAATACTTGGTGTTTTTGCCAGATTTGGGGATGCTGCACATGACGCCAACATATGGGAGGGGTGCCAGATTAAGGCGCTTCTTGAAAAGCGCTATGATGCTTGTGGATTCACAGAGCATAACTCCTGGCTACTTGGTTAGTATAATAAATTTTACAGAACATTTTTTTAGAAACTAAAATTTTCTTTCAATTAGGTGATTCCGGATATCCACTCCGTCCTTGGCTGATGACACCATATCGTGCTTCATCAGCCCATAGTGAAAGGAGGTTCAATACCGTCCATGCACGCACGCGCAATAGTGTGGAAAGATTGAACGGGGTATTAAAATCCGTTTTTCGATGCCTAAAATTAGGCTTATATTACTCCCCAAAATCATCTGGGAAAATAATAAATGCATGCTGCGTTCTTCACAACTTCCGCATACACCACGGACTGACGGAAGATGTCCCATTAGTCGTCGAAGATAGTGACGATGATATTTTTGTTGAGCCGGAAAGTTCTTCGGCGCTCCTGCGTGCTGCAATGATTATACGTGACCGGATCAAAAGAAATATATGCCAATAAAAAACGTAAATTTCTTGCATTAATTAATACAAACAAAATAAACTAACGAGACTCTTAAATTCTTTTTTTAATTCAGCTCAAGATCAAGCGACTACAACAGCATTCCCAAATCCTACAAGAAAAACAACTTCCACAACAAAAACAACAAACTCCACAACAAGAACAACTAGCAAAACGACAACAACATCACACTTTCTAGCAAATTCTCGAACACAAAAAACAAGTATAAATGTCCTACCAAAACTCGATCCTAATCCAAGCCTTCCATGTAAACCTTCTGAAGTTTTTCAAAGTAATTCCTTACGAAAACCTTGCCATTGTAATGGATTCATTATTTTTGTAGACAAGACACGAAGACACTGAGTTTGATTATGCTGAAGCTAAAATTGAAGAAATCAACAAGAAACTTCAAGAATATCTAGTCAAACAGGAAAAACATGCCGTCGTTTTCATACAAACGAAACAAAGGTAAGATGCTGAAAACCAAAAACCAAAAAACTGTTTAACATTCTGTAATTTTTTTTTCAGAGCTTCCTTAAACAAATGCAACAAGCTGAAGATGACCGAAACAGCATTTTGCGTGATTTATCTCGTAGGGTGTTCGAGAAGTTCTCAAATCACTTTGATTATGGAAGCAATGAGTCGACAATGTGCTGACTCTAGATGTTTTGTGTTCACTTGCTGAATATGCCTAAAATGAAAATGTTATTTGTGTTCCTGAGCTGGTCCAAGATGCCGATTCACCATTCATTGAAATCGAAGAAGGCTATCATCAATGTGTGTGCTTATTCTTATATACCAAATGGAATCACTTTGGGATCGTCTGGAACGGCTCCATTGTCTCTCTTAACAGGACCAAATATGGAAGGTAAAAGCACCTTAATGCAGCAAGTTGGTCTCTTGGTGGTTATGGCACAGATTGTGAGTCAATTAATATTCCTTTATAAATATAATTTATTTATTTTATAAAGACTTCCTAGGAGCAACTAAGAAATGGACTGATTGCCAGCTGAGATGCAACTTCCCGATTTCCATGGTTGGTGCTTCAGAACTTCTTAGTCCATTTAATGCATGGCAAGCACTAGAAGTTGTGAAAAAACACCTGTTAGGGCCTCTTGGTATGAAGACTCTCCATCCAGATGATTGGAATTACCGTGGAAACTATGACAACAGTGATGATTCAGGTGATGCAACAGTTGCAAACTGTGCCAACTACCATCAAGGACCCGAGTGGGTGTGGCCATAATTGGATATTATTTGCGAGCGAGATTAATTTTCGCCAAGAAGTGTGGATACCTACCTATTGTAAATCTCGTTCCATTTCAACGAACTTTTAGATTTGAATACAATTAAACTGCCACTTGGGACATGATATGGCTTCAACAAGTTCATATACTCCACTTTTTTATATAACAAGAAGACACTCAAATCATATGTAGCTAAAAGAACAATAAGAATCAATTCTGTGTTTTTTTTCTAATTTAAAGTAAATTTACAATAAAAATACATATATTAACAAACTATTCGTTTCAATGCAATTTGGATGGAGTTTTTCTTTTTTATAGTTCTTATTCACATGAGTTTTGGAAGAGTCGAGGATGGGAGGATGTTCGAAGCTGCGACTTTTGTGTTCTTCGGGAACAGACGATTGGCAGTAGAATTGTGTACGTCGCCTGCGTGGACAGAGTTCGGCAGAAGTGTAATCAAAGTTCTGGAGAACAGAATATTCGAATATTTAATAAAAACAAATTCAATATTTAATTACACATTTATTTATTAAACTTGTATGCGAGGTACATTGGTTTAGGTACATTTTTGAGTACTTTGTACTCATAACAAAAAAAAACTTAACATTAGAAAAATCAGACTTCATAACTAAAAAAAAACTTAAAAAAATTCATAAATATTTTAAATAACTAAAACAAATGAAATATATACATATATAAAAAGGAACTAATTAACTTAACATTGAAAAAATCAGACTTCATAACCAAAAAAAAACTTAAAAAAAAAATTCATAAATACTTTAAATAACTAAAACAAATGAAATATATATACATATATAAAAAGAAACTAATTAATTTTGAAAAAATTTATAATTTTTTCATTTTGTTTAATTATGGCTTCATTTTGTTGGAGGATTCTGTCCATCTTTTCCTCCATTGTCCGCTGTAATCCCTTGGCCTCCTCCAGTGCACTTCTGTACACCATTCTCGATGCTTTTGGAGGAGGAGGTATATCACAATCGGAGTCAGATTCTACCTTCTCTATTTGAAGTGTTAAAGTTGTTGGCTGCTAATGAAAACGAATTAACAAAAATTTAAAGAGAGGGAGAACGATTAACTTACATCATTTACTGAAATTGAGTTTGTGCCAAGCTCTGGGGTAGAGGCATCTCCATCAACCGCATCGTCGGTGATTATATGCAGCACCTTCTCTTCGAATTCGGTGAATTCTCGTGGTGCATCGGCTAAACCTCCACCGCCTGTCTTATTTAGGAAAGCCCGCTTTTCGTTAGCGAGCTATCGCACACCAAATTTGATATCAACCCAACACTGTAAGTAAATTTGTATAAACATCAAAAGAATTTAAGCCATTTAAAGTTTTACCTTTTTCCATTGTTCTGTGGATTAAATAACACAGCCCCGAAAATTCAGTGTTAAGGCAAGAGTCTCCCACTGGTCAGTGTTTTCCTGCAAGGAGTTTGCCCCACTAAATTGCCCTCTTGCAAAGACTAAGTTTTCGCCCATGTAGTCGACGAGGTACGGTTTTTGGGACTTTGATATTCTTGATGATCTCTGAAAATTAACATTAATATAAATTACAAACGAAAATAAAGCAGAACGTATATGCTTTTATTTGAATTACCTTTTTAGTTGAGTCCATTTTTTTTAAGTATAGTCTTACCGCGTACTCAAAACCAAATGATAAAATTTGACGTTTAAAACGAAAAACTTATCGCATTTAAGAGATACAGAACCCCCTTTTATCGTATTCTTCCAATATTTCATGCCGATCCGTTCCAATCGATAAAATTATCGACTGTCAATGTTACAGAACCAGGTTGATGCGATAAAATGAATTTTGTTCCAATTTTCAACGTTTCTCGATCAATTTTATCGATGCGATAGTTACAGAACAGGGGTCCTGGCATACAAAAAATCAATTCAAACATTCAGCACAATAGGACAAATTCAGATGCCCTTTTCTATTTACCGCAAGAATTGGATATTCATACGATTCATTCAGTAGATAAGGCAGTTAAGCACAAACGTCTTGGGACATATAAGAAGATGTATTTGCGACGCGAGTGTGTATTATTTTTTTCTTCCACAGCTATAGTGGGTATTTTTTCCTTGCTTCCAGTGACGCGAGTGGGTATTATTTTATTCTTTACAACACACGCGAGGGGTATTTTTCATTTTCATTTTCTCAAACGCGACAACTCGCAAATTATCTTTCTTTTTGACTTTTGTTTTTATTATTTGTGCGCGCACCTCAACATCCTGCCTTGGCGAGCTTAAGATTGACATACAAAATAATGTCATTAAAAAACAGCTCATCCATGCATGCTTCATTAAAATCAACTACAACTATCTTCGTTTTTTGTTCTTTTTCCAATCTGTCAAAAACGATGACTTGCAATTTTGATGGTCAAAATAAATGTGCTCTTTCACAAATGAAGTTGTGTTGTGGTATTTATTTCATTTTTAATTAAAATATCAAGAGCTATTCAGCCAAACACGCCCATATTTATATCCCACTGATTTGCCTCCTCCAGAACAACTGGGTGTAATTTTTTTGGAAAGCCCGTATCCCGTTTTTAGGCTGTTTAACCTCTTCTTAAGAATCTCCATAAATGAACTGTCTAGGTCTAAAAAAAAAACATTATGAATTATTTTGCCTTACTATCGTAAAATGTGTGTAATACAAAAACTAACTTATTTCACGCAGAATTTTCTCCAATAAACGTACTATTCTGTTACGGTACGGTTCGTCCCGAATGTTCCATATAGCTGGCTTTTTTTTTACATATGTAAAGGAACTAATTAATATATGAATAAGTTAATTGAAAGAGTTACAACGACAAGTGTCGATCCTAAGCTCATAGAGGACGGACGTCGAGGTGCGCGCACAAATAATTAAACAAAAGCCAAAAAAAAAATAATTACTGCGCGTTGTTATCGCGAGTGCTTTAAAAAAAATAATAATTTTCACTCGCATCGTAGGATGAATGATAAAAATGCCCACTCGCGCTGAGGAAGAAAAAAAATATAAATAAAACGCATTCGCATAACAAATTATCCTCTAATCTTTCCCAAAACCTTTGTGCTTAACTGCCTCTTTCTTATCTACTGTAGGCATCGTATGACCATACAATGCTTGCGGTAAATAGATAAGGGCATCTGAATTTGTCCTATTGTGCTGAATGTTTAGATTGAATTTTTGTAAACAGGCTGTCTTATGGGCATAACACCTAAGACAGTTTGATTATTACAGAAGTTAATTTGGATTTTCACTGCAGTTCGACTTAATCAGAGTTGTGTTTTTGTATGTAAGTATTTTTAAATGGTAAGTGATTTTTGTGTAGTGTATTCAAATGTTCGTGGTTTAAGAAAGAATTTCTTTCACGTGTAAGTCTACACTGTTCAACACAGGCCAGCTGTTTTGGCATTAAGTGAAACTCAGGTTGGAGTAAATACTGATTTATCAGAATTTGCTCTACATGGGCATAGTTTGGTGCCTCTTTTCTCATCATGGTCTCGTGGTCTATGTAAGGAATGATATTGCTTGCCAGAGCCTTCCCCAATATGGGCAATGTTCCAACACGGACTTTAACTTCTTATGGCTCAAATTCACTGTCCGCAAGCATGTCATTCTGAAATAAGCAACTGGGGAGGGATCTGGAGAGGATAGGATAGGTTGGTGGAGAGGTATTGGTTCGGACTGGATAAGGGAGTAGTGGAGGAGGCAGGGTGTAGTAGTGGGATCATATAGTATGGAGGGATATCAAGAGAAAACAGTAAACTAGACGGAAGATAAATCAGGGAGGAGGTAGGGATGCAAAAGGTAGGATATTAGAAGAGGGGGCGAGGGGGAGGAAGAACGTTAGGAACGGACAGAGTAGATTCGTAGGAACTGGGATGTAGCTACTTAGGACGGCCATGGTACTGGCACTTGGGAGAAGAAAAAGGCCAAGGTTAGTGTTATGGGAAGGACAGGAAGCGGAGAGGGGGTAGAGAAGGGGGGAGAATGTCTGCTGTGGAGGCGATGGCATGCTGGCGCAGCGCGGCTAAGCTCGCCGGATACGGGGGGATCTTGCCCCCACAGACAGACCTCACTTATTCCAAAACACATAGATCATGCCATACTTACTATACCACCAAGAAGTAGCAGGACCACACCCGGGATAACCCGCTGGTGTTGTTGCAGGGGGGACCTTTTTCCCTCCCTCCTGGAATTCGACGGTCCAAATTTTAAGTGAATTCCCCTACGTATAGGATATCCTGGGCGCTGTTAAGCCATCTTTTACTAAGCTATGTATGCCACCTTACCGCACCCCCCTGAAAAGCGCGCTCAGCCAGCCATCGAGCGTCTTACCCGCTCACCAATAAAACATTTTTTTTCCACTTTAGGCGTGATTTACAGTAGCACTTTTATTTTAAGCGAATCCAAAAAAAAAAACAATTTCTCTTTCCACAAATCATAAAAAATTTTAACCTAATTTTAACGACGATACTGATCGTACAAAGCAAAATTGATAAATTTTGCGGATCCAAAGATAACAAGACAAATAAACAAAAGAATCGAAAAAAAAGTACGTTTCAAAAAAATAAATAGATAACCAAATGTTGACCATAGAAAAAGAACAAAAATTAAACAAGTATGTAAATAAATAATAATACACAACTAAAAGTAAGTAAACAAATTTTTAAAATAAATAAATCCTAGCAAAATAGACGGAACAAAAAAAAAAGCTTATGTGGCCCAGCTTCCTCCCAAAACCCCTCGGCAAGTACAAGTGGGATACTAATTATCTGTTCTCTTACTAATGCCAACTAGTTTCCCCCCAGATCCTACCTTCCAGAGCTCTATAAGGGGTCTGACGAGATTTTATTTACAAAAAAAAATCAAACGTTCGTAAGCCGGGGAGTCGCGAAGAAACTTGCCGACGGCAACCCTGGCACAGTCTTTCGTTTCCTTCGGAACACAGAACAAAAAAAAACTTAACTTTTGGTTATCGACTTTTACACTAAAATTACCAAACAAAAAATACACTATTGATGGTCTTTCGATGATCACGCCAAAAAAACAAATATATATATATATATGTTTAAACAAAAGTTATATGGTGGATATTATGTATGTGATTAATATTAAAATAATAAAATAATTAATATTAAAATAATAAAATAATAAACAAATCAGCAAAAATAAAACTCTTGCGGCGGCTCTCGTCCTGAGGAGCCCCTCGATTCTCTTCGCTCCGGAAGATATGTTTCGCGACTTTCTTTCCTTTTTTTTTATGTACAAAACCCTTTTTTAATGTATTTGGAGGAACTAAGTTTTTGATGGGTGAATTTCGACACTCATTAATTTTTGGCTTTCGCACTTTTTTTGGTTTATATAAAAAAACTTTTATATGAGGCTATCCGCCCCGCTTCTAATAATATTTAAAGATTACTTGGTAGCCCGGGTTGGTTTGTCGTCACGGGCTAGTTCTTCCAACCAGGAACTTTTCTTTCTCCTGTCTTGCTTAAAAATCGCTAACTAATCAAAAGGAGCAAAAATTAATAATTACATATATACTTTACTGCGACACTTTCAACGAACTTACTAAGAAAGGAAACTTAAATCAAACACAAATTATAGGCGAAATCCATTTTGCTTATCAAGTAGGTCTTTGGTCGTTGACGGCTTGAATTTTAAAAACCTCTTTCCAACGGGCAAATCGTTGGGCCGCCGAAAAAGTCGATTTTTCCGAAAATCGCACCTTTGGCCTGCAACACTACCGACTTATTTCGGAAAAGGAACTACCTTACCTACCCTATGTGCCAAACGTCAACTGTCAACATAAAAATGGCTTCCAATTTGATCTCAATGTGCGCGTCTTTTTGCAAATCGTTAACTTTTTCGTGTGTTTTTTTTGTTAATTCCTGTAGTTTTTTTCGTGATTTTGGAAATTTGCTTAATTCCGCAGGTCCCGGTATCCACTCCTTGCAATCTTGCATAGTCTCGCCTCCGTTCCCGAAAGAAACCGTGGTAGCGCAATCGCAACCAGCCTCGGCTCGGACGCGCTTGTGTTTATGTGCAGTGTTTTTTAGTGTATTATTATTACAAAATAATAAAAAAATAAAAGTGCACCAAAAAAAACAATTAACTGGGTGTTTGATTTTAATGTTTGTGCATGTTTATCGGTATTTCCTTGACTTTCGATTTTAATTTCCCATGGCTCTTGCCCATTCCCAATATGTGCAAGTTTACACATTGTCCATGACCTACGACATTGTATATACAATGCCTACGATGCCGTCGGAGCTGCATGTACGACGAATCCGACTTGCTTAAAAAAAATCATTTTTTTTTTTTGTTCGAGCTTTGCTTCTGGCAGTGGCCCGCAACAATTCATTATTGTTTTATTTACAGGAGTCCAAATCTAGACAGTAATTCGACTTGTAACGAGTTTGATGCACTGTCTGATTCTATCTCGAAAATTGTGTCCCTTTGTCCTCGCACTGAAATCGTTATTGCGGGCGATTTCAATGTACACAATTCCAACTGGCTCCGCTATTCTGGCCAGACAACACCCGAAGGAAGGTATGTCGAGCTCTTTGCCGGGTTACATCACCTTACCCAACTGATCGATGTGCCAACGCGTATACCGGATGTTGCTGGGCAAACCGACCATACTCTTGACTTGTTTCTTACTTCTCACCCTGATAAATATACCATTAGTGTAACTTCTCCATTTGGCACTTCAGACCATTGTATCATTTCAGCTAATTTCTCATCCCCCACCCATCCAGTTAAAGAAAAACTTCCCACCAGGACCGTTTGGCAATACGAGAAAGCCAACTGGGACGGCCTGAATTTCTTTTTCCTAAACTTTAACTGGTCACTATGCTTCCTCGATAGTGACATTGATGCCAGTGCTAAAATGATCACAAATGTGATTCTTCTAGGGATGCGTGCTTTTACTCCTAACAGAGTAAAAAGCATCAAACCTAAAGAAAAGTCTTGGTTTAATTCTGAGTGTAAAGAAGCTATCAGGCTCAAAGAAGTAAGTTTCCGATCTTACAAAGCCAACCCTACAGAGGAAAATCGAAAAAAGCACAAACAAGCAAGGAACTCATGCAACTCCGTTATAGAAAGAACCAAATTTTTGCATGACCAAAAATTACGGCAAAAAATTCTGCAGTGTCCCAAAGGCAGTAAAAATTTTTGGTCATTTGTAAAAAATATAAAAAACTCCTCGACATCTTCGGTTCCAAGCTCATCGGCAATAACAAATCAATTGTTTACTCTTCAGAGAAGGCAAACTTGCTCGCCGCCCATTTCGCTGCCAGCTCCACGCTGCCTCAAAGCAACGTTACCCCTCCTGTACTTGAGAATGTAAATTTTTCCATGGGATACATTTTTTTCCGCACTTTTACAGTAGCAAGAGTTCTCAAAGATCTCGATATACACAAATCCGCTGGCCCGGATGGTATACCCCCGATTCTTCTGAAGAGGTGTTCTTCCACACTGGCAAAGCCACTGCGTAAGCTTTTCCATCGCTCCTACTCTTCTGGAATCTTTCCTAGAAGATGGAAAACAGCATTTGTCCAGCCTGTCCCTAAGAAATGTGACCCATCCTCCCCCTCCTCCTACCGACCCATAGCACTGACATCCCTTCTTTCTAAGGTCATGGAAACACTGATTAACCGTCAGCTTAAGGAATATCTCGAAGATCGAAAGCTTCTCCATGACCGTCAGTACGGCTTCCGCAGCAACCGTTCCACTGGTGATCTGATGGCATATCTCACCGAACAGTGGAACAAATCTTTTCATCGCTTTGGTGAAAGTAAGATTATTGCTCTTGATATCTCCAAGGCATTTGACAGAGTTTGGCATGAAGCTCCTTTATCGAAAATGCGTGCTTTTGGGATCGATGATACACTTGTTCGTTGGATTAGAAGCTATCTTCTGGACCGTTCAATAAAGTTGTATTGGACGGATTCAAGTCTGATTCGCACAAAATAAATGCTGGTGTGCCCCAGGGCTCTGTTCTGTCTCCGACTCTTTTCTTGATTTTTATAAACGATCTTCTGTCTGTTACTTCTAATTCACTTAACTGTTTTGCTGACGACTCTACCCTCAGCTTTTGATATTCGTTCGATAATTCACGTCCTTCGCCTTCGGACGTACAATTGCAACGGTACCATATGTCAAGCTCATTAAACTCCGATTTATACAGCATTGTCAAATGGGGTAATAGAAATCGTGTGGAGTTTAATGCTTCAAAAACTCAATGCTGTCTTCTGTCGTTAAAGCTAAACATTCCCCCAATGCCATTGTCCATGAATGGCACTTACATCGAAGAAACCGAAAAGCTCTCAGTACTCGGTATGTGTGTCAAAGACGACCTCCGTTGGAACGACCATATATTTGAGATCGCTAAGAATGCTGCAAGGTGCTTAGGTTTTCTGTATCGGTGTAAGAAGTATTTTTCCCCATCTGATCTGACTACAATTTATAAAGCGTTTATACGCCCTAAACTCGAGTATAACTCCCACCTCTGGGCAGGTGCTTCGCAAACATCGCTTCACCTGCTTGATAGAATACAAAATCGAGCGTTTAGATTGATAGGAAATAGAACTGCCGCTGAAACAATTGCCCCACTCGAACACCGACGCAATGTTTCATGTCTTTCCTTATTTTATTGTTTCTTTTACAAAAAATGTTCACTCGAAGTAGCCAGTTGCATTCCTCCCCTTAAAAGTTTCTCCCGTAATACTCGTCTCGCAAGGAATGCTCATCAGTTCACCCTTGAGCCTAATTTCGGACGTACCGTGAAATATAGGGATTCTTTTTTTAGCGGAACGACACGAATTTGGAATAGCTTACCCGGCGGGATTTTCCCTTGCCATTTTGATCTACAAACATTCAAAACCAATGTTAATCGGCACCTTTTATCTCTCCCCTCCCTATCTTCGTAATGCCCGCGCAGTGTGTTCTACATTAAAAGGGAAACACATAATCCCTTGTGCGCGCGTTAATTATATAAAAAAAAAAACAATTTTAAATATAAAAAAAATATATCAAATAAATACAAATATAATTTTAATGTACTTCAGTCATATTTTCTGTCCATTAAGTGGTCAATACTAGAGCTGTGTCAATAAAAAATACACTATTGATGGTCTTTCAATGATAACGAAAAACAAAAAAATATATATATATGTTTAAACAAAAGTTATATGGTGGATATTATGTATGTGATTAATATTAAAATAATAAAATAATTAATATTAAAATAATAAAATAATAAAAAAATCAGCAAAAAAAAACTCTTGCGGCGGCTCTCGTCCTGAAGAGCCCCTCGATTCTCTTCGCTCCGGAAGATATGTTTCGCGACTTTCTTTCCTTTTTTTTTATGTACAAAACCCTTTTTTAATGTATTTGGAGGAACTAAGTTTTTGATGGGTGAATTTCGACACTCATTAATTTTTGGCTTTCGCACTTTTTTTGGTTTATATAAAAAAAACTTTTATATGAGGCTATCCGCCCCGCTTCTAATAATATTTAAAGATTACTTGGTAGCCCGGGTTGGTTTGTCGTCACGGGCTAGTTCTTCCAACCAGGAACTTTTCTTTCTCCTGTCTTGCTTAAAAATCGCTCCGACGGCCGACATGAATCACCCGCCAACCGCTCGTCGAAATTCACCTTTACGATAATTCATCTTTATTAGCTACTATTTTCTTATTTGAATAATTTTTATTTCTTACCCTCCTTTTTTTATTTTTCTAATATTTGAATTAAATTAGGGATCCACATTAAAAATCGCGCATAAGAAAAACTAATCAAAAGGAGCAAAAATTAATAATTACATATATACTTTACTGCGACACTTTCAACGAACTTACTAAGAAAGGAAACTTAAATCAAACACAAATTATAGGCGAAATCCACTTTGCTTATCAAGTAGGTCTTTGGTCGTTGACGGCTTGAATTTTAAAAACCTCTTTCCAACGGGCAAATCGTTGGGCCGCCGAAAAAGTCGATTTTTCCGTTTTTTCCACTTTTCCGTTTTTTTTTTATTTACCTACAGTGAATTGTCATGGAGTTCATTGACTTGACCTATTTACTATCCTAATAACAGCTGTTCGCCACATACATAGGTTTGTTCCTTTTCCGAAAATCGCACCTTTGGCCTGCAACACTACCGACTTATTTCGGAAAAGGAACTACCTTACCTACCCTATGTGCCAAACGTCAACTGTCAACATAAAAATGGCTTCCAATTTGATCTCAATGTGCGCGTCTTTTTGCAAATCGTTAACTTTTTCGTGTGTTTTTTTTTGTTAATTCCTGTAGTTTTTTTCGTGATTTTGGAAATTTGCTTAATTCCGCAGGTCCCGGTATCCACTCCTTGCAATCTTGCATAGTTTCGCCTCCGTTCCCGAAAGAAACCGTGGTAGCGCAATCGCAACCAGCCTCGGCTCGGACGCGCTTGTGTTTATGTGCAGTGTTGTTTAGTGTATTATTATTACAAAATAATAAAAAAATAAAAGTGCACCAAAAAAAACAATTAACTGGGTGTTTGATTTTAATGTTTGTGCATGTTTATCGGTATTTCCTTGACTTTCGATTTTAATTTCCCATGGCTCTTGCCCATTCCCAATATGTGCAAGTTACACATTGTCCATGACCTACGACATTGTATATACAATGTCTACGATGCCGTTGGAGCTGCATGTACGACGAATCCGACTTGCTTAAAAAAAATCATTTATTTTTTTTTGTTCGAGCTTTGCTTCTGGCAGTGGCCCGCAACAAAACTCCGTGTCTGGAGAATCGGACAACGCACCCACAGGCATGGTGACAGGGCCATAGTATCTGGATAGTAATGGATAGGTGTCGGAGATATGAAGATAAGTATCTTTCGCGTAATCCTAATAAAATTGGCTGTAAATAACCCTACATCTCTTTTTCCTTCAGGGTACATTCGAGCAGCATTCCGAGAAGGTCGGGAGGTGACCTTGACTAGCCTTAATTAATAATTCCCTAGGGGAATCTGCCTTCCGAGAAAAAGAAAATTGGCCAGGTAAGCTACATAGTGTTTATTTATAGTTACTTCTTATTCTGTTCTGACTGTTATTGACATATTGAATCAACAGGCTATACTGAAGGAAACAACATTGATCTACGAGGAAGAGACACTAAACGAACACCGAAAGACGAGAGCCTTTACAAAAGAAGGAATGAACCTAACAGGTAAAATATTCTTTGAGATCCAGTCGCAGCTTTGACTAAGACAGTGGGGAGAACTCACGTTAAAACGCCGGGTTTAATAAGTGGTTTTTTTTTTTTTTTTTTTGGGTGGCAGTCCCATGTCCACGGTACTTTTTTTTACTAGAAAAAAAGGTTACAAAATAAGGTATGTCTCCTTGTCTTATGTTGTATTTTTTTATGAAGATGCAATTAAACCTACATATTTATAAATATCTACAGCTTATCGTTTTTTTTTATTTGGTCTCTCTTTTGGACACTTAATGTTACTGTGGACAGTCTATGGCTCCTATTGTAAGGTCTGATTGCTTGTAATCCTTATATAAGGTGGAGCAAGAGTCGTTCATACAAATACGGTCTGCAATGGAAGGTCGCTTGTGGATTTGCTATGAATGTTCGGGCTGAAAGATCTTATAACTAAATAAATAAACAAAAAGATAAACCAATCCAAGAATAAATAAAAAAAAATATAACAGTTCGTAGGTCGTGTTGATAGAGTCCCCTAGTTTCAGGTACTTTGTGGATAGGTTAGTTTATTCGGATTTATTGCACGTAGAGAACTCTCGAATCAGGTACAGGGCTTATCTATATTGCACTCTTGTATCATCAATAAGGAGACCCATTGGGATGAGGTGAAACTAAACTCTCCGGTAGGGGTCGAATGGTTTTGCGCAATGTCGTTCAAATCAAAAATATCACAGATAGGTCAATTAGTAAACTAGATAGGTCAAAAAAAACTAGATATAGCAAAAAAAAATGTTTATCACAGTTCGGTCTCTAGTGGTCAAAACGTATAGACACCAACAAAAATCTGGCAACTCATGGTAAAGAAAAATATTGCACTTAAAGGTTCCTAAAACTATCTATCCAGTCTGGTGGTCAATTTACCTTAAAGGTACATAAAGCGATCTTAGGTCGTTCAAAAGTAAATGTATCACAGATGGTTAGTTTTAATCCGAAAGGACATTTGGTGCAACAGCAGACGGACAGACTACAGATATGAACATATATCTACATACAAACATATATTTCCCACAATATGTGTTCGGTGGTACTCACTGTTTTATGTCTTTAGCGTGGAAGATTCCTATATTCTTTCCAGACAGGTTTTCCAACTCGTACATATTTTTGCCGATCGCTTTGACAATACGGCATTTCGTGTATTTCGGGCAAAGTTTTGAAGCGAGGCGTTTCGACGAGTCACTAAGGACGAAATTTTGTTTGAAAACCTCTTGTCCTGGTATATATTTTACGTTTCGTGCTCTAGTGTTATATTTACGTGCACTTTTCTCATTGGCTTCTAGAATATTGTCTTTGATTTTGTTCCTAATTAGCTGTAACCTATCTTTTCTCGCCAGGGTCAACAGTTCCCCGTCTTCAAGTACGTTTAAATTTTTGGCCAACGCGTAACTACTTCCGTGGGTTGTCATGTTATACCCAAACAAAGCAAAATATGGAGATACACCAATTGCCGAATGTATCGAACTCCTCAACGCGCCTGCGATATAACTCAGGTGAATATCCCAGTCGCGTTGGTCTTCTTTGAGGTAGGAACGTATGGCGGCGATCAGCGTCCTGTTGACCCGTTCGGAAGCGTTTGATTGCGGTGAATAGTTCGCAGTTCTGAAATGCTTGATACCGTACCCTAACAGGAAGTTTTGGAAGTCCTTAGCTAGGAATTGTTTCCCATTGTCAGAGTGAATTATTTGAGGTACACCGAACATGTTAAATATTTCCTCATGCAGATACTTGATTATGCTACTTGAGTTAGCAGTTTTTATGGGTTTGAGAAACACAAATTTAGACATGTGATCTAAAACAACAAAGACGTAGGCGTTTCCTGATTTGGATCTGGGATACGGTCCTATGAAATCGACACACAATTTTTGGAATGGACGATCAGTACAGAATTTGTTAACAATGGTTGGACGCAATACTAAATTAGATGACTTTGACTGTTTACATATATCACATTGCGCAATGAACTGTCTTACTTGGACCGCCATATTAGGCCAGTAGAAGTACTGCCGAATGCGATAATATTAATAGTAAGATTTGCCTTTCTAAGACAGTCAGCTACTTCATCCAGCAAGGCGATATGGGTCTCGAAATCGGGCGCGATGATAAGCAGGTCGTCTAAATACACAAAGACGCGATCCCGTAGTCGTGCAGGGATCACCTTGTCCATCAAACGACATAGCCTTTGAGCGGCATTACACAACCCAAAGGGCATGACAGTAAATTGGTACAAGGGTCTCCCCGGTACCGCAAACGCAGTTTTTTCCCTACTCTCCTTCTCCAACGGTATTTGCCAGAATGCTTCCTTTAAATCTACACTACTAATGTAATAGGTATCTGGTAGCCGATTGATAAGCCCTTCGATATGGGGGAGAGGGTTAGCGTCCTTTTTAGTCAACGCGTTGACTTTACGAGAATCCAGGCAAAAACGATACTTGGTAGTATTGTTCGGACCTGGCTTCTTTATAAGGACAACGGGCGAACACCACGGGCTCTCACTCTCCTCGATAACGCCGAGCTTAAGCATTCGGTCATTCGGTGTCTCTGCTTCACCGGGGTCGAATCTCCGGTATCGATAACGTGCTCTATAAGCGCCGTCTTTCCGAGCCCGTTTCGATCGTAATCAAGGAATTTCCGCTTGACCGCTTCCAAAGCGTATCTCTGGTCTATTGATAAGTTATGGGCACTCACCACCTCCGCATCTTCTTCCGGAACCGACACGGAGCTTACTATGTTCGGAGCGATCTGGAACATTTTCCAAAAATCCACTCCTAGGTACAGTTCCTGGTCTTAATTCGGGACTAAATAAAGAGTCATCTCTTTTTCTTCTTGTTTGTACCCTACCCGAACCTGAATCTTACCTACAATGGCTTGGCTTTTGCCATCGGCAGTTTTTACGCCTGAACTATACTTAAGAATTGGTAGTTCTGCCCTTTCCACAAACGACATGCAATTCTTCCCCAGGATACTAACACTGGCCCCACTATCTAATAGTCCAAGTAGTTCCTTACCCGCAATGTTCACCTTGGCGTAAGGCCTGGGGTCAGTGCTAGTATCGATGACGGTGGACGCTATGCTTTTTCTTAACCTCTTCCTCATCTTAAATCTTTCACGTGCTTTTAGAATGCGACTAGATATTGCGCTTATATGACTATTAAAAATTCGGTTCCTCGTTTCCTGGTATTCTTTCATTCTAATATGCAGAGGTTTAATTGGCCTCAACTTAGGGGACTTAGCTGCGACCAGATTCTCTACTTGATTCTTGGCCAAAATTTTAATTTTGTTTTCTATAGCAGTTTGTATGTTTACAGAGGTGGTGGGAATTCCGGGGTTGTTTGGGTGGAATGCGTTTCCCCCGCTGACCTCGCGTTCCTGATCGGGTTTCCCGGGTTGCATTTAGGGCACTTGGGTGTGATCACCCCCTCATGACCACACCTATAGCAAAAAATGTTGCGGGTCACCGACGGACAGTCCATGAACGAGTGACCCACCGCTCTGCAGTTCCAGCATGCTGTCGAGCGTACATCAGCTTTCCCCTTGGTAGTCTTCGGTATTGTGTGCTGAAACGCTTCCACATAATTTTCCTGGCTGATACCGGTTTCTTCTATTTCCAGGTCATTCACCGCATACCGAGCAGGTGGACGGTGTTGTTTGGGTCCCTCGCGGTCCGTATTTGGAAAAGGGTACTCCACGTCTTTGCACGCCATCCTCAGCTGGTCCAAAGTGTAGATCGGTTGAGGGTACACCAGCCCGCGGATTCGTCCGACGATTCTTCTTCAGAATTTTAATGAGCTCTAATTTGGGAATTGGTACCCTGAGCTGAGATCTTAACTTATTAATTGCTGCGAAAAATTGATCGCTGGACTCCTAGGAGCCCTGCCGCCGGTCCATAATGTCCCGCATGATTTCAAAATCGGACTTGGAATTTCGAAACTGCCGCATCAGTGCGTCCCTAAGCGCCACGCAGTCCGGGCCGTAATTGGATCGCAGGTACTGCCAGTACCACTCGCTGGCTGCTCCCGAGAGCAGCAGATGGAAGTCGCGTAGGACCTCAGCCCAGGAACACTCGTAATGGCTCTGCAGAGTCTCTACGCGAAAAATGAAATCCTCCACCGTCAGAATTTCGGGCTTGCCTTCAAATACTACCCCCCACTTATCTATGCGTATGGGTGGTCTTCCGCGACCCGGATAACTGTGGGGAGAAAAGTGTGAGGGAGTTGGTGGTTGTCGGGGCTGAGGGTTCCGATAATATGATTCCGGTGGAGGTCCCGGCGGGTGTACCCCCTGATCAGGAACTTGTCTTACATTCTGGGCAAGATTAGGAATCATCTCCTCGTGCCGATTTGCAATTGGGATGAAAGGCCTGGTTTGGGGATCCAGCTGGGATGGCCTTGAAGGTACCGAGGGGGGTGGCTGGAAAGGTGTCGGAGCGGTTAAAGGATTGCCCGCCGGCGGCCTTCCTCTATCTTCTTCTGATGGGCGCAAGCGTGTAGGGTTATTGATGTCTTTAAAAAAATCAAGAAGTCCCCTTTGGACTTCCGCTCTTACGGATGCGGCGATGTTCTCCTTCATCTGATCTCGGTAGGAATCGTAAGCGTTACTGACCGCCGAATTGATGGCGGACCTAATTTCCGTCGAGATCACGCCCGCTGCTTCTCCCCCTCTGTCATGGCTTGCCTGGATTGTGCCGGAATGATCCTCATTACTCGTTGAAGGGTGGTTTCGGCCATCACCTCTGGTAACTGTCGCGTTACTCATCGTGCTATAAGGCGGTGCAATCAAGGAGTCCGTGGAACGATCGGAGGTACTGCTGTGGCCCGACAAAGGAGGATTGTTAGACGGACGTGAAGGAAGAAAACCTAACAGTAATTCTTCCGAATTCCCTGGAATCGCCACAGGAGTCGGCGCGGGATCCCCAGAGTTTTTCCCGGGGGTGTTGGCTTTTGAGATCGGCGATCGCGCTGTGGACATCTCTTCGGAAGGCAGAGCGAAATTCCTAAGCAAAGAGCGGGTAACTGGTCGGTATTCTAAATTACTTTTTATTACGACCGTTTTTTTTTTCTTCTTCGTAGGTAAAACGCTGAGACATTCGGTGGTAATTAATCGAAATCAAAATTCAAGATCAATGAACCCCAAGGATTCGCTTGGCAAACAAACAAGGCAGATTGATTTGGGTAGAAACACCAGAAAGAAGGAAAAAAACGGAAAATTCGAATAAAAAAACGAAGGTTTTATGAGAAAAGCTAGGTATATGAAAAAAACAATCTTGATATTTATTAGAAATATAAATAATAAAAAAAAATAAATTATCAGTAATTACTGTTAATACAATAAAAAAATTGACAATTAATAATGTTAAATGACCTAGCCTATAAATAAATCCTATAAATAAATACAAAAACCTGTGATAAATAAATAAATAATGATCTACTAAGTAACAACAAACAAAATAATATTACATATCTGTTAATGACTATGGAATAGCAAAGACAAACCAAAAAAAAACTTTACCTTAATTCAAAATTACATAAATTTGAAACAAAAATAAAAATTAATCTCTAACAATAAAGATTATTCTAAATAACTGACCAAAAGTCATAACAAAATCAGTTAACAAATCAATAAATAACAAAACTTTATCGAATAATAAATAACTACCGAATAAATAACAAATACGTTAATAAATAAATTAAACAAAAATAATAAATAACAAGAACTTAAACTATTAAAACTATTATTAAATAAATAATTAAAGAATCTAACTAAAAGTAACTATAAAGAAATGTTAGACTATTACTATTCTGATTAAAAAAAACTTAACTGCCTAAATCTAACTCGCATTGTTAACGTAACTAAATATAAACTACACTCTAAGATATAGGTATTTTAACAAAAAGTTTTTTTTTTTGTATTTAAAATTTGTTTTCTTTTGTATAAGTATTTAATGTTTAATGCTATACTCTAAGTTACATAAATTATTAAGGTACTTAACTCCTAGACCTGAATCTTAACCTAATTTAGTTTATTTATAGATATTTTTTTTTTTTTTTTTTTTTTTTTTTTTTACAATAGAAATAAGCTAGACTTACTTTTATTATAGTATCACTTATAGTAATAGTTTTTTTTTGTTTTTTATTATTATTTTTTTTTTGAATCTTAATATCTATTTTAACCTAAAAGTAACCCAACACCATTGTACCAAATGAAAATAAATAAATAACAAAAATTAATGAAAAAAGCTATATATCTTTTTCAAAAAAAATCACCTAAAAACTAAAAGAAAGTGTACCTATGACGTAAAACTAAGATCTAGAGAGGAAATTCAATTTTTAACGTGTGGTAGTATCTAGGTATATTCCACCCTTTTTTTTTTTGATTTTGTAAATGTATTTATTTGTTGGGTATTTGTTTTCTTATGGGATACGGGGGTGTTCCAGGTGGCAAAGATCTAGTAATTATTGCTTTTATTTTGCGATAGCTTATGGCCTGACAGCATCCTAACATTATTAAGATTAGGACAAAAAAAAATTGTTTATTCAACATCCCGGATGTGGTGCTACTTTACGACCAAAAGAAAGGTAAAGAAAACGTTTACAAGACGAGACAATTTCCAACTGCTGTTGCCACCAGGTCGGAAGCGCATCGTCGCAATTAACCAGGCGTTCTAAAGAGCGATCCTGGTTAAGACATACGAAACGCTTTCGATCCGGCCGCAACCGCATTTGAAACAGGAAACACAAATATTGCTATCGCAGCCTGACCATCGGAAGCTGGCGCGGTTCAGGCGTATCGTTGAAGAACTGAACGGATGAAGACATCCAGAGTCTTCCGGCCAGCCAGCGATAGTAAAATAGAACATCACAACGAATGCATTGTTTGTTTCCGTCGAGGACCTTAAAGCATCGCGTCGCAGTTAATCACGCGTTCTAAAGAGCTATCCTGGTTAAGACATACGCTTTGCCTCAATCTCACCGACGAAGACAAACAATACATTAGGAATTGACAAGGATAAAAGAAACACAAAACGTTGGGCGCCATCTGAAATAAGCAACTGGGGAGGGATCTGGAGAGGATAGGATAGGTTGGAGGAGAGGTATTGGTTCGGACTGGATAAGGGAGTAGTGGAGGAGGCAGGGTGTAGAAGTGGGATCATATAGTATGGAGGGATATCAAGAGAAAACAGTAAACTAGACGGAAGATAAATCAGGGAGGAGGTAGGGATGCAAAAGGTAGGATATTAGAAGAGGGGGCGAGGGGGAGGAAGAACGTTAGGAACGGACAGAGTAGATTCGTAGGAACTGGGATGTAGCTACTTAGGACGGCCATGGTACTGGCACTTGGGAGAAGAAAAAGGCCAAGGTTAGTGTTATGGGAAGGACAGGAAGGGGAGAGGGGGTAGAGAAGGGGGGAGAATGTCTGCTGTGGAGGCGATGGCATGCTGGCGCAGCGCGGCTAAGCTCGCCGGATACGGGGGGATCTTGCCCCCACAGACAGACCTCACTTATTCCAAAACACATAGATCATGCCATACTTACTATACCAGCAAGAAGAAGCAGGACCACACCCGGGATAACCCGCTGGTGTTGTTGCAGGGGGGACCTTTTTCCCTCCCTCCTGGAATTCGACGGTCCAAATTTTAAGTGAATTCCCCTACGTATAGGATATCCTGGGCGCTGTTAAGCCATCTTTTACTAAGCCATGTATGCCACCTTACCGCACCCCCCTGAAAAGCGCGCTCAGCCAGCCATCGAGCGTCTTACCCGCTCACCAATAAAACATTTTTTTTTCCACTTTAGGCGTGATTTACAGTAGCACTTTTATTTTAAGCGAATCCAAAAAAAAAACAATTTCTCTTTCCACAAATCATAAAAAATTTTAACCTTATTTTAACGACGGTACTGATCGTACAAAGCAAAATTGATAAATTTTGCGGATCCAAAGATAACAAGACAAATAAACAAAAGAATCGAAAAAAAAGTACGTTTCAAAAAAATAAATAGATAACCAAATGTTGAAAAAGAACAAAAATTAAACAAGTATGTAAATAAATAATAATACACAACTAAAAGTAAGTAAACAAATTTTTAAAATAAATAAATCCTAGCAAAATAGACGGAACAAAAAAAAAAAGCTTATGCGGCCCAGCTTCCTCCCAAAACCCCTCGGCAAGTACAAGTGGGATACTAATTATCTTACTAATGCCAACTAGTGTCCCCCCAGATCCTACCTTCCAGAGCTCTATAATGGGTCTGACGAGATTTTATTTACAAAAAAAATTCAAACGTTCGTAAGCCGGGGAGTCGCGTGGAAACTTGCCGACGGCAACCCTGGCACAGTTTTTCGTTTCCTTCGAAACACAGACCAACAAAAAAAGTTAACTTTTGGTTATCGACTTTTACACTTAAATTACCAAAAAAAATACACTATTGATGGTCTTTCGATGATCACAAAAAACAAAAAAATATATATATATGTTTAAACAAAAGTTATATGGTGGATATTATGTATGTGATTAATATTAAAATAATAAAATAATTAATATTAAAATAATAAAATAATAAAAAAATCAGCAAAAAAAAACTCTTGCGGCGGCTCTCGTCCTGAGGAGCCCCTCGATTCTCTTCGCTCCGGAAGATATGTTTCGCGACTTTCTTTCCTTTTTTTTATGTACAGAACCCTTTTTTAATATATTTGGAGGAACTAAATTTCAAAATCACCCGCCAACCGCTCGTCGAAATTCACCTTAACGATAATTCATCTTTATTAGCTACTATTTTCTTATTTGAATAATTTTTATTTCTTACCCTCCTTTTTTTTATTTTTCTAATATTTGAATTAAATTAGGAATCCAAATTAAAAATCGCGCATAAAAAAAACTAATCAAAAGGAGCAAAAATTAATAATTACATATATACTTTACTGCGACACTTTCAACGAACTTACTAAGAAAGGAAACTTAAATCAAACACAAATTATAGGCGAAATCCATTTTGCTTATCAAGTAGGTCTTTGGTCGTTGACGGCTTGAATTTTAAAAACCTCTTTCCAACGGGCAAATCGTTGGGCCGCCGAAAAAGTCGATTTTTCCGTTTTTTCCACTTTTCCGTTTTATTTTTATTTACCTACAGTGCATTGTCATGGAGTTCATTGACTTGACCTATTTACTATCCTAATAACAGCTGTTCGCCACATACATAGGTTTGTTCCTTTTCCGAAAATCGCACCTTTGGCCTGCAAACACTACCGACTTATTTCGGAAAAGGAACTACCTTACCTACCCTATGTGCCAAACGTCAACTGTCAACATAAAAATGGCTTCCAATTTGATCTCAATGTGCGCGTCTTTTTGCAAATCGTTAACTTTTTCGTGTGTTTTTTTGTTAATTCCTGTAGTTTTTTTCGTGATTTTGGAAATTTGCTTAATTCCGCAGGTCCCGGTATCCACTCCTTGCAATCTTGCATAGTCTCGCCTCCGTTCCCGAAAGAAACCGTGGTAGCGCAATTGCAACCAGCCTCGGCTCGGACGCGCTTGTGTTTATGTGCAGTGTTGTTTAGTGTATTATTATTACAAAATAATAAAAAAATAAAAGTGCACCAAAAAAAACAATTAACTGGGTGTTTGATTTTAATGTTTGTGCATGTTTATCGGTATTTCCTTGACTTTCGATTTTAATTTCCCATGGCTCTTGCCCATTCCCAATATGTGCAAGTTTACACATTGTCCATGACCTACGACATTGTATATACAATGCCTACGATGCCGTCGGAGCTGCATGTACGACGAATCCGACTTGCTTAAAAAAAATCACTTTTTTTTTTTTGTTCGAGCTTTGCTTCTGGCAGTGGCCCGCAACAATTCATTATTGTTTTATTTACAGGAGTCCAAATCTTGACAGTAATTCGACTTGTAACGAGTTTGATGCACTGTCTGATTCTATCTCGAAAATTGTGTCCCTTTGTCCTCGCACTGAAATCGTTATTGCGGGCGATTTAAATGTACACAATTCCAATTGGCTCTGCTATTCTGGCCAGACAACACCCGAAGGAAGGTATGTTGAGCTATTTGCCGGGTTACATCACCTTACCCAACTGATCGATGTGCCAACGCGTATACCGGATGTTGCTGGGCAAACCGACCATACTCTTGACTTGTTTCTTACTTCTCACCCTGATAAATATACCATTAGTGTAACTTCTCCATTTGGCACTTCAGACCATTGTATCATTTCAGCTAATTTCTCATCCCCCACCCATCCAGTTAAAGAAAAACTTCCCACCAGGACCGTTTGGCAATACGAGAAAGCCAACTGGGACGGCCTGAATTTCTTTTTCCTAAACTTTAACTGGTCACTATGCTTCCTCGATAGTGACATTGATGCCAGTGCTGAAATGATCACAAATGTGATTCTTCTAGGGATGCGTGCTTTTATTCCTAACAGAGTAAAAAGCATCAAACCTAAAGAAAAGTCTTGGTTTAATTCTGAGTGTAAAGAAGCTATCAGGCTCAAAGAAGTAAGTTTCTGATCTTACAAAGCCAACCCTACAGAGGAAAATCGAAAAAAGCACAAACAAGCAAGGAACTCATGCAACTCCGTTATAGAAAGAACCAAATTTTTGCATGACCAAAAATTACGGCAAAAAATTCTGCAGTGTCCCAAAGGCAGTAAAAATTTTTGGTCATTTGTAAAAAATATAAAAAACTCCTCGACATCTTCGGTTCCAAGCTCATCGACAATAACAAACCAATTGTTTACTCTTCAGAGAAGGCAAACTTGCTCGCCGCCCATTTCGCTGCCAGCTCCACGCTGCCTCAAAGCAACGTTGCCCCTCCTGTACTTGAGAATGTAAATTTTTCCATGGGATACATTTTTTTCAGCACTCTTACAGTAGCAAGAGTTCTCAAAGATCTCGATATACACAAATCCACTGGCCCGGATGGTAAACCCCCGATTCTTCTGAAGAGGTGTTCTTCCACACTGGCAAAGCCACTGCGTAAGCTTTTCCATCGCTCCTACTCTTCTGGAATCTTTCCTAGAAGATGGAAAACAGCATTTGTCCAGCCTGTCCCTAAGAAAGGTGACCCATCCTCCCCCTCCTCCTACCGACCCATAGCACTGACATCCCTTCTTTCTAAGGTCATGGAAACACTGATTAACCGTCAGCTTAAGGAATATCTCGAAGATCAAAAGCTTCTCCATGACCGTCAGTATGGCTTCCGCAGCAACCGTTCCACTGGTGATCTGATGGCATATCTCACCGAACAGTGGAACAAATCTTTACATCGCTTTGGTGAAAGTAAGATTATTGCTCTTGATATCTCCAAGGCATTTGACAGAGTTTGGCATGAAGCTCTTTTATCGAAAATGCGTGCTTTTGGGATCGATGATACACTTGTTCGTTGGATTAGAAGCTATCTTCTGGACCGTTCAATACAACTTGTATTGGGCGGATTCAAGTCTGATTCGCACAAAATAAATGCTGGTGTGCCCCAGGGCTCTGTTCTGTCTCCGACTCTTTTCTTGATTTTTATAAACGATCTTCTGTCTGTTACTTCTAATTCACTTAACTGTTTTGCTGACGACTCTACCCTCAGCTTTTGATATTCGTTCGATAATTCACGTCCTTCGCCTTCGGACGTACAATTGCAACGGTACCATATGTCAAGCTCATTAAACTCCGATTTATACAGCATTGTCAAATGGGGTAATAGAAATCGTGTGGAGTTTAATGCTTCAAAAACTCAATGCTGTCTTCTGTCGTTAAAGCTAAACATTCCCCCAATGCCATTGTCCATGAATGGCACTTACATCGAAGAAACCGAAAAGCTCTCAGTACTCGGTATGTGTGTCAAAGACGACCTCCGTTGGAACGACCATATATTTGAGATCGCTAAGAATGCTGCAAAGTGCTTAGGTTTTCTGTATCGGTGTAAGAAGTATTTTTCCCCATCTGATCTGGCTACAATTTATAAAGCGTTTATACGCCCTAAACTCGAGCATAACTCCCACCTCTGGGCAGGTGCTTCGCAAACATCGCTTCACCTGCTTGATAGAATACAAAATCGAGCGTTTGAAATATAAAAATTGATAGGAAATAGAACTGCCGCTGAAACAATTGCCCCACTCGAACACCGACGCAATGTTTCATGTCTTTCCTTATTTTATCGTTTCTTTTACAAAAAATGTTCACTCGAAGTAGCCAGTTGCATTCCTCCCCTTAAAAGTTTCTCCCGTAATACTCGTCTCGCAAGGAATGCTCATCAGTTCACCCTTGAGCCTAATTTCGGACGTACCGTGAAATATAGGGATTCTTTTTTTAGCGGAACAACACGAATTTGAAATAGCTTACCCGGCGGGATTTTCCCTTGCCATTTTGATCTACAAACATTCAAAACCAATGTTAATCGGCACCTTTTATCTCTCCCCTCCCTATCTTCGTAATGCCCGCACAGTGTGTTCTACATTAAAAGGGAAACACATAATCCCTTGTGCGCGCGTTAATTATAAAAAAAAAAAAAAAAAAAAACAATTTTAAATATAAAAAAAATATATAAAATAAATACAAATATAATTTTAATGTACTTCAGTCATATTTTCTGTCTAGTGGTCAATACTAGAGCTGTGTCAATCGTAATTGATTCCGTCTTTAAGACCCTAATTGGCTGCTTCTCACACGAGTCGCGCCTTTATTCACATAAACAAAATACAATTTCAGTGTTTGCAGGTCGTGGTCGGTACGAGTCGTACCGGACCATGCCCTACAACCCTGAAATTTAATTCTTATAGCTTATTGGCAGTGGCATTCAACCTATTTCTATATATGATGCTCTCGTCGATCTAACGGAACACCTTCGCGCTTGTCAGGAAATATGTCAAATACGTACTGGAAATTGGCAAAAGTTTTGCGTTGTGCATGATGATGTTATTCCAGCCCTTGCTTGTCCAGGTTGTTTGTTTTCGACTAGATGATGTTGTGTCGCCAATAATTTTACAACTTTTCAAGCAGCCCTTTGTAACAATAACCAAGCAACCCACATAACCCTCACCCTTTTTAATTCTCGTAGGAAAATGAATTCTTCCAAGATGCTCTTCGTTTGAGTCAACGTCGATTAGATCGACTTTTGCAGTACGCTTTATGTCGAATAAATAAAAACGGAAAGATGAATCATTCAATGCTCACAAAGACTTTTGTTTGCGACTTGTTACTTTGCTTCAGCTTTTAGGAGATAGACGTATGTGGTGGCCGGGGTAGACAGAATCGCACGAGTTGCGCGACTATTAGTCTTTCTTCTTTGTGCTTATTTGGGAAATCATTCATTTTTGTCCCTTTCATTGCTTGTTCGCCATGAACGAGTAATGTGATGTTTTTTGTAGCAGGTAGCACGCAGGAACACTACAGCAGCTGAAAATGTTCACTCTGGAAACTTTAAATGAAAAGGAAATGACATAGTGAAGAGTTCCAAACACAATCGCTACGTTTAAAAGTATCTCTGTAACAAGGACAGGCAACAAAAGAGAATCAACGAAAGTCGCAGTGCTCTAGTCGCAAGGTTTAAAAACAGTCAGATAAATCTTATCCCTTGCGTTCAGCTATGCGGCATTTCTGAATAAATAGATTCGACGTGGCCAGATCAACAATCTCAATTCATATCATGCATATGAGTTAGAAATTGTTACAAATAGTTACTAGTACATTTTAACAATGCATTTTGGAAGGACTTTGTGATGTCATATAATTACAAATCGTAACTATTTTATAATATTAACAATATTTTAACTATGTATGTATCTGTAGTATCTACTGAACGACACAGAAGAATTAGAAAGAATTTTGTTTGGCTAAAACACTAAAGATAAAATTTTTAATTAATACTTTTGGACGCTGATAAGCATTTTAAAGATCAACCCCAGACTTCTTTATGCTTATCAATTATATCATCCGGGATCTGTCTCTCTGTTTGGCTTTTTTCCAGGGCTTCGTACTGGGTACATTCTGGAAAAAGGAATCTTTAGCGCAACAATTATATGAAAGCAAATACAAACCTGGAAAATATTGAAATAAACTTCAATGTGGAATAATAAACTTCAAAATTAGAATAGTAAATGTCAATGTGGAATAGTAAACTTTAATATGAGAATACAAAATTTCAATATGAGAATAGAACATTTCAATATGAGAATAGATAAGGTTAAAATTAAAAAAGCAATCCTCACGACGGTTTTGAACAAATTGTAAAATAAAATTTTACAGCACAATTTAAAACCCAGAAAAATGTCTACAAAATGTAAGAAAATAGAAAATGCACCTTGTCATAGTCAAATTGCAGATGTTCTGCATTAGCAGGAATTTCGTGACAACCGTATATTCAGACTTGGTCACTATAGTAGAATGCTTAACCCCATTAAAAATGTTTGATCTGTGGTAAAGAGTTACGTTGGTGTGTACACTATTTGGATTGTCTGTTATTAGACGATGAAACTAGATGCATGCAGCTTGTTCGAATTCTTCTTTGTTTTTTCATCTCTGTCGCAAGTGCCATTACACGATGAATCTAGTTTCATGAAACAAGTTTGACAGTTCTCTTTCATTTTCATTTTCCATAATCATTTGCAATTAATCTGCTCTTTTAACCCTATCGATGTAATGACCACATACACATTTTTCCTGGAATCATAAAGACATAATATGTCCAAATTAAGTACCTTAAACCACAAAAAATTATATTCCACTTTATTTTCACTCATTTTTGTACCTTTATTTTGAATCATATCAGAAGTTTACTCTGGGAACAACGAAACCAAGTGATAAAGAATTAAAGAAAGCGAATAAGAAAAGAAAAACGTCAAACAGATTCTTCGAATATGCTACCCGTGCGACACACGACAGCTTTTTTCCTGTCTCATCTTTTCGATTTTGTTCTCCCTTTTGCACTTACTATGTTCGAAGAATTCGAACAAGGTGCATGCATCTATTTTCATCGTCTAATAGCAGACATTACCCCCGAATATATCCAATACTGTCCTACAAACTGTGCTGTTTTATTTTAAAGAAATTAGCGAAATTCTAAAAAAAAATCTTGAAGACCATCCATTCACACTAAAAAACATGTTTGGGAATTGTTTTCAATTTTAAAAGTTCTTATTTTTAGTCCGTGCGTAGCATTTTCTTTCTCAAACGAGAAACCCTTTACCCAATTGTCAAAAAGAAAGAATGAAGAAACATCTGAAAAAAAGCATCATTTACACAAAGTCTAAGAGCCTTAGGAAGCCTTATAGTAGAAGGTTTGCAGATAATTACGCCAACAACGTTTGCCACTTGAATCGCAAGCGTTCAAAATAAATTTCCTGCAGGTCTTAGCTTAGAAAATATGTTATATTAATATGTATTATTATTAATAATTGTTTTAAATTAAATTTAAATAAAAAATCTCATATTGAAACTTACTATTCCCATATTATTATTCTCATATTGAAGTTTACTATTCAACATTGAAGTTTACTATTCTCATATTGAAGTTTACTATTCCATATTGAAGTTTACTATTCTCTTTTCGAAGTTTACTGGTGGTTGGGTGCTGTATGAATAGGGTAGGCACTGAAAGGCATCAAACTGGTGATGCACAGTCACTGCAACTATATCGTACACATCAATTGTGCTTATTTTACCTCCCCGCGGTAACCACCGGGTACTGGTCTGTCCATCCATACATTCCTGCTAAACTTATAAGCGCGAGTGTTGAACACAGAAAAAATAGCAACACTATAATGCTCTGCTTTAATGACTGTTCTGATCGATTCGCAGAAGTCTTGCACGAGCCCCTCAGAAAGAGGACGTACGGCGGATGAGCCCAACCAATTGGACCAACGGTGGCGTCAACAGTCAACGAAGCAGACGCCCTAATGAGCTACTTCGACGTATTTGGAGATAAGGTCATTAGGACAATTCAATGCAAGTCAGGGCATTGAAATAGAGATGGTGGCGGATGAACCCTTAATGGGCCAACGGCAGCGCTTATATCCCCGGATTCTCCGGTTCCTTTTGTCCAAGGAATTCAACAAAGGACCTGGCCCTCCTTGTGATTATCCCTATCAAGGCTTAATTCGTCAACATTAGCCTAATATGCGCTCATGCCCCCACAGAGGACAAAGATGACGCCACCAAGGATGACTTCTATGAGCTCCTCAACAAAACCTATGAGCAATGCCCTTAATACGACGTAAAGATCGTACTAGGCGATTTTAATGCAAAAATAGGTAAAGAGGAAATCTTTGGTAGGACTGTCGGAAAACATAGCCTACACGACACAACGTCTGAAAACGGACTAAGGCTAATTGACTTCGTAGCGGCACATAACGTCACCATTGCAAGCACACGGTTTCCTCATCTCGATATACACAAAGAGACATGGCGACACCCAGATCAAAAAACCGTCAATCAGATTGATCACGTTGTGATCGATGCAAGACACGCCTTTAGTATCTTGGATGTTCGCACCTTCCGAGCATCTAACATCGACTTGGATCACTTCCTTGTTGCAGCAGGGGTGAGAATGCGAATAACCCGAACTCTACAACAACGGAGTAATACTGTGAGGAAGTATGACATCGGAAAGCTGCAATCGCAAAAACCGCCAGAACCTATGCCGATCGAATTTCCCGTAACCTCTCAAGAAATCCAGTACCGCCAGCATCAAGTGCCGAAGACCAGTGGCAACACGGCCAACAAGCCATTAGAGATACCGCAAATGATGTGGTAGGTTTCACCAGTTCGATGACGAATGCAGGCAGGCCCATGCAGCCAAACAAGAGGCATATAAAGCGGCGCTGCAAAGAAAGACGAGAGCTGCTCGCGAGCTGTATGAGCAGAAAAGACGGGAAGAATACCGGCTTCTCCAAAAG
This sequence comes from Platycheirus rosarum, assembly GCA_963971375.1. NCBI lineage: Eukaryota > Metazoa > Arthropoda > Insecta > Diptera > Syrphidae > Platycheirus > Platycheirus rosarum. The sequence continues at coordinate 128,024,075 of OZ020507.1, forward strand.
AAAAAGAGAGAGCATGAGAAGCGCGCGATCGATGATATTGAGAGATGCTACTCCAGGAACAACGTGCGGAAGTTTTACCAAAAGGTAAAAAGAACGTGCCGTGTAGAGATAGGAATGGAAACCTCGTAGTAGAGTCACAGTCGGGGCTGAAAACATGGAAGGACCATTTCTGCAGACTGTTAAACGGCGACGAAGACCAAAATTCCGCTGTCAGGGGGAATGAACCATTCAACATGGACGATGAAAGACAAAACTTCCGTCCACCTGACCAAAATGAAGTAAGGAAAGCAATATCTAAACTAAAAAAAACAACAAAGCTACTGGACCCGACGGAAAACTCGCCGAACTTTTTAAAGCGGCCGGCGATGACATGGTGGAGTGCATACACCAACTCATCTTTAAAGTTTGGTCAGAAGAAAGTATGCCTGATAAATGGAACCTCAGCATCGTTTGCCCGATCCACAAGAAAGAAGACTCTCTAAACTGCGCCAACTATAGAGGAATAAATCTCCTGAATATCGCCTACAAGATCCTCTCTGCCGTACTATGTGATAGCCGGAAACCTTTGGTCAGCAACCTGATTAGTGTGGTTTCAAACCAGAAAAGTCTACAATCGATCAAATGTTCACGCTACGGCAGATCCTGGAAACTACCCAAGAATTCCAAATCGATACGTACCACCTCTTTATCGATTTTAAGGCCGCGTACGATAGGATTTATAGAGACGAGCTATACAGAGCCATGTCTGGTTTTGGCATCCCCACAAAAATCATCCGACTGTGCAGGATGATGACGGAGAACTCTTGCTGCTCCGTCAAGGTTGGTTCTGACCTCACAGAAGCTTTTGACGTCAAAAACAGATTCCGACAAGGTGATGCGCTGTCGTGCGATTTCTTCAACTTAATACTTGAAAAAATTGTAAGAAACTCGCAAGTCAATTGTAGTGGGACAATTTTTTCAAGTCTGTTAGCATACGCTGACGACATAGACATCATTGGCAGAACTCGGCGAGCTGTCACTGCAACGTTTGCTAGCATTGAAGCTGAAGCGGCTAAGATGGGTCTAGCAGTCAATGAGACCAAAACGAAGTACCTGCTGTCCACAAAAAGGGACACACAACACCGGCGTATTGGACAAAACATCACAATAGACAGGTACAACTTTGAGGTAGTTAGGGACTTTGTGTACCTCGGATCCGCTATAACATCTGACAACAACATCTCGTCAGAAATAAAGCGAAGAATTACTCTTGCCAATCGCTGTTTCTATGGGCTAGGAAGGCAATTGAGTAGCAAAGCCCTCTCTCGAAAGACAAAGGAGACTCTGTATAAGACCCTAATCATCCCAGTCCTGCTCTATGGCGCCGAGGCATGGACTCTATCTAAAGCGGATGAAGATATCCTTAGTCGTTTCGAGCGTAAGATTCTTCGGAAGATTTTTGGCCCTATCTGCGTTAACGGGCTTTGGAGGAGAAGGTTCAACCAAGAACTATACGAGCTGTACAGCGACATTGACCTGGTCAAAAAAATACGCATATCACGTTTAAGATGGCTAGGTCATGTAGAGCGAATGGACAACAATGCTCCGGCTCGCAGGATCTTCGATTCCATCCCAGAGGGTAGACGCAGTCAAGGAAGACCTCGCCTTAGGTGGCGCGCTCAAGTGGAGAACGACCTCAACCAACTTGGAGTGCGAAACTGGAGGCAGCTAGCCAAAGACCAAGCTGGCTGGAGAGGCATGTTGGTTGAAGACCAGGTTCGTCCCGAACTGTAGCGCCCCCTAAGTAAATAAGTAAATAAAGGAAAGAAAAAAGGTTGGTACAAGAAAATAAAACGAAAACACACAAGAACAAGAAAGTTGAATTTGGATATGAAAAGGTGTGTCCCACCAAAAAAAATTTTATTTAAACATTTTTGAAACATTTAAAAATATTTCAGCATTGTTTTTTTTCCTGAAATGTTTCTGAAATGTTTATATAGGCCTAGATGCTTCGCGAAACATTTCTGAAATGTTTCTCTACTTCCCCTTCCGAACGGAAAACTTTCTTTACTTTTCAAGCATTTTAATCTAGTTAATATGTTTTTGATTGCTACTCTTAAACAGTCAATCTTGACGTACAAAAATGGACACTTTAAATGGGAAACAAATAAACATTTCAAAAATGTTTCTGAAAAAAAAACATTTCAGAAACATTTTAAACACAAATCACTGGCCTGACCCTTTTATAAACAAAAGAAGTAAGAAACAAGTCAAGAAAATGGGCGGCTTGCCCAGCAACATCCGGTATACGCGTTGGCACATCGATCAGTTGGGTTAGGTGATGTAACCCGGCAAAGAGCTCGACATACCTTCCTTCGGGTGTTGTCTGACCAGAATAGTGGAGCCAGTTGGAATTGTGTACATTGAAATCGCCCGCAATAACGATTTCAGTGTGAGGACAAAGGGAAACAATTTTCGAGATGTAATCAGACAGTGCATCAAACTCGTTACAAGTCGAATTACTGTCAAGATTTAGACTCCTGTAAATAAAACAATAATGAATGACATGCTTGCGGACAGTGAATTTGAGCCATAAGAAGTTAAAGTCCGTGTTGGAACATTGCCCATATTGGGGAAGGCTGTGGCAAGCAATATCATTCCTAACATAGACCACGAGACCATGATGGGAAAAGAGTAATGGCACCAAGCTATACCCATGTAGAGCAAATTCTGATAAATCAATATTTACTCCAACCTGAGTTTCACTTAATGCCAAAACAGCTGGCCTGTGTTGAACAGTGTAGACGTACACGTGAAAGAAATTCTTTCTTAAACCACGAACATTTGAATACACGACACAAAAATCACTTACCATTTAAAAATACTTCCATACAAAAACACAACTCTGATTAAGTCGAACTGCGCAGTGAAAATCCAAATTAACTTCTGTAATAATCAAACTGTCTTAGGTGTTATGCCCATAAGACAGCTTGTTTACAAAAAATCAATCTAAACATTCAGCACAATAGGACAAATTCAGATGCCCTTATCTATTTACCGCAAGCATTGTATGGTCATACTATGCCTACAGTAGATAAGAAAGAGGCAGTTAAGCACAAAGGTCTTGGGACAGATTAGAGGATAATTTGTTATGCGAATGCGTTTTATTTATTTTTTTTTCTTCCTCAGCGCCAGTGTGCATCTTTATCATTCATCCTACGACGCGAGTGAATATTGTTATTTTTTTTTACAGCACACGCGAGGGGTTTTTTTCCAATTTCTCTAACGAGTGTGTATTATTATTTTTTTTTTCTTAAACACTCGCGATAACAACGCGCAATAATTATTTTTTAGACTTTTGTTTAATTATTTGTGCGCGCACCTCGACGTCCGTCCTCTACGAGCTTAGTTTCCAGGATCTGCCGTAGGGTGAGCATTTGATCGATTGTGAACTTTCCTGGTCTGAAACCACAGTGATAGGGGCCAATCAGGTTGCTGACGGAAGGTTTCAGGCGTTCAATTAGTACGGCAGAGAGGATCTTGTAGGCGATATTCAGGAGACTTATTCCTCTATAGTTGGCGCAGTTTAGAGAGTCTGCTTTCTTGTGGATTGGGCAAACGATGCTGAGGTTCCATTCATCAGGCATACTTTCTTCTGACCAAACTTTAGAGATGAGTTGATGTATGCACTCCATCAGGTTATCTCCGGCCGCTTAAAGAAGTTCGGCGGGTAGTCCGTCGGGTCCAGAAGCTTTGTTGTTTTTTAGTTTAGATATTGCTATCCTGACTTCATTTTGGTCAGGTGGACGGAAGTTTTGTCTGTCATCATCCATGTTGATTGGTTCATTCAGCCTGACAGCGGGATTTTGGTCTTCATCGCTGTTTAACAGTCTGCAGAAATGGTTCTTCGGTGTACTCAGCACCGACTGTGACTCTACTTCCTATCTCTTCAGGCTTCTGTGCGGGTTTTTTTTCCTTGGCAAGTTCTTTTTACCTGTTGGTAGAACTTCCCCACGTTGTTTCTGGAGTAGCATCTCTCAATATTTTCGATCGCGCGCTTCTCATGCTCTCTCTTTTTCTTTTGGAGAAGCCGGTGTTCTTCCCGTCTTTTCTGCTCGTAGAGCTCGCGAGCAGCTCTCATATTTCTTTGCAGCGCCGCTTTATATGCCTCTTGTTTAGCTGCATGGGCCTGCCTGCATTCGTCATCGAACCAGAGGTTTCGTGGTGGTGGTCTGGTGAAACCTAGCACATCCTTGCGGCATCTCTGATGGCTTGTTGGCAGTGTTGCCAATATTCATCGGCACTTGATGCTGGCGGTACTGGATTTCTTGAGAGGTTATTGGAAATTCGATCGGCATAGCTTCTGGCGGTTTCTTGTGATTGCAGCTTTCCGACGTCATACTTCCTCACAGTATTACTCCTTTGTTGTGGTGTTCGCGTTTTTCGTCGCATTCTTAGCTTTGCTGCAACAAGGTAGTGATCCGAGTCGATGCGAGCTGCTCGGAAGATCCGAACATCCAAGATACTGAAGGCGTGTCTTGCATCGATCGCAACGTGATTAATCTGACTGACGGTTCTTTGATCTGTGTGTCGCCATGTCTCTTTGTGTATATCGAGATGAGGAAACCGTGTGCTTGCAATGGTGACGTTGTGTGCCGCTGCGAAGTCAATTAGCCTAAGTCCGTTTTCAGACGTTGTGTCGAGTAGGCTCACTTCGCAACTTTTCTTTTTTCCATGGCAGGGTTGTTAACCCCACGCACAACGCCCGACCTAGAGGGCCAGGTCCTTTGTTGGATTCCTTGGACAAAAGGAACCGGAGAATCCGGAGTTAGTAACACACTTCGGGGATATGAGCGCTGCCGTTGGCCCATGAAGGGTTCATCCGCCAACGTTATCCAAAAAAAACATCTGGTCCATAATCGCTTTGTTGGGCTTAGAAAGGCCGATCAAATCACTTACGCATCTGTTTGCAGACTTTGCTCTCTATTTCTTTTCATTTCACAGTGTTTTTCTCCCAGCCTGCCACTTTTTGTCTGTGAATTAATTTGTCTGTTCTTCTGTGCTCGTTATAATCATCTTTGGATGCACGAGTTATATGAGACTCCGATTTATAACACTACTGCCTTATACGGTTCAGCAGTACTAATAACTTTCTTCTGAAGACATGACCGTTTCTTACCTACTGTCTGTTCCCGGACTTCTTTCCTCTCATCGAGCCCTCAAATGGTGAGCACAATACGTTGTTGTGTGGGGCATTATTTTTGTCTTTTTGCTATTTATTCTAAGACCGCACGACTCTCCTTTTACCCGTTGAGTTTGACACATCTCGTTCAGCCCACTGATGTTATTTGCCAAGAGACATATATCGTCGGCATAGTCTAAATGACTTAGCCTTTCAAACGGTCTCCATTGAATGCCCTGCTTCTCCGTTGTACCAACGCTAGCCGTCAAAACATCATCTATGGCCAGCAGAAAAAGAATTGGCGATCCCTTTGTCTCACACCCTGACGCACTTCGAAAGAGTCGGATAGCTGCCCATTGTGCAAAACGAAACACCTTGCATTGTTGTAGAACTCCCTTATAATGGCAAAAATTTTTGGTGGTATTCCTCTACCAAGAGGTGATCTCCAAATACATTCGCGGTTTATTCGGTCAAAGGCCTTCTTAAAATCTTCGAACATGAGGTAAAGCGGTGATTGAAACTTCGCAGACTGCTCAAGGACGATGCGCAGAGTGTTGATATGATCAACGCACCAACGACCGCTGCGGAAGCCAGCTTGATGCCTCTTGAGTGTAGTTTCGATTCTAGTTTTAATCCGTTCGAGGATTAAAGTTGCCATTAGCTTTTTAAAATCGGGCAAAATGATAATACCACGCCAATTGTTGCAGTTCTTAAGATCACCTTTCTTTGGCAACTTAACAACCACTCAATTTTTCCAATCCTGGGATAGGTTTCGTTTTCCCAAACAGTTTGTATCAGCGGATGCAAAATACTAGCTACTGTAGCGGGATCAGCTTTCAGGAATTCAGCTGGTACTCCGTCAACCCGGGCTGCTTTATTGAGTTTTAGAAGCATTAAATTCTACGATTTTTGATTTTAATTGGAAAACTTTTTCAAGAAGACTCATTCAAGTACATACATAAAAGTTAAGAGGATCTATGATTTTGGAATTTTCGAGTGAGATAATAATTATTCATTTACTGTTTTAACGGAAAAATTAACTCAGTTAATAAAATACAAATAAGTCCGATTTTACAAAAGCACATGCCTTCGTTGCTGTAAGGAATGTGTTAGTGAAGCCGTCAGAATAGAGAATTGTAGAAGTCGTCGGTTTTATTACGGAAGTCGACAACTCTGTTCCCTTTCGTCCAATAATTGGAAAAGATTTTATTTCCGATTATACAGGGTTTGGATTAGAACATAAAGAGTGGAAAAACAAGATCTTTTTTTGCCGTACAAGAGAATGCTGTTTCGACTTAAGTCTTAAAATCGACCATATTTCTATACAAAAGTTCCTTTTGAGAATACACTTTGTTAAATTAAAATAGTGTATAAGAACTTTGGAGTGATTATTTGAAAATTTAATGAAATAAATAAAAGAAGACATCTGAGTGAATAATAGAAAAAGAAGAAAAATAGAAAACTAATCAAGGCAAGGCAGGCGTCAAGCAGGATAAAAGGAAGGACAAGGTAAATAAAATAAGCATATGTACATAGTTACAAATATTTTTTATATACATTTGTGACTATGTACATACCTATGTTTATTTTTTTTCATGTTTTTTTAGAAATTATTGATTATTACACAAGTTAGTTTGGATTTTCACTGCGCAGTTCGACTGAGTCAGTGTTGTGTTTTTGTATGTAAGTATTTTTTATATGGTAAGAGATTTTTGTATCGTGTATTCTAATGTTCGTGGTTGAAGAAAGAATTTCTTTCACGTGTACGTCTACACTGTTCAACACAGGCCAGCTGTTTTGGCATTAAGTGAAACTCAGGTTGGAGTAAATACTGATTTATCAGAATTTGCTCTACATGGGTATAGCTTGGTGCCATTACTCTTTTCCCATCATGGTCTCGTGGTCTATGTTAGGAATGATATTGCTTTCCAGAGTCTTCTCCAATATGGGCAATGTTCCAACACGGACTTTAACTTCTTGTGGCTCAAATTCACTGTCCGCAAGCATGTCATTATTGTTTTATTTACACGAGTCCAAATCTCGACAGTAATTCGACTTGTAATGAGTTTGATGCGCTGTCTGATTCCATCTCGAAAATTGTTTCCCTTTGTCTTCGCACTGAAATCGTTATTGCGGGCGATTTTAATGTACACATTTCCAATTGGCTCCGCTATTCTGGTCAGACAACACCCGAAGGAAGGTATGTCGAGCTCTTTGCCGGGTGACATCACCTTACCCAACTGATCAATGTGCCAACGCGTATACCGGATGTTGCTGGGCAAACCGACCATACTCTTGACTTGTTTCTTACTTCTCACCCTGATAAATATACCATTAGTGTAACTTCTCCATTTGGCACTTCAGACCATTGTGTCATTTCAGCTAATTTCTCATCCTCCACCCATCCAGTTAAAGAAAAACTTCCCACCAGGACCGTTTGGCAATACGAGAAAGCCAACTGGGACGGCCTGAATATTTTTTTCCGAAACTTTAACTGGTCACTATGCTTCCTCGATAGTGACATTGATGCCAGTGCTGAAATGATCACAAATGTGATTCTTCTAGTGATGCGTGATTTTATTCCTAACAGAGTAAAAAGCATCACACCTAAGGAAAAGTCTTGGTTTTATTCTGAGTAAAGTAAGTTTCAGTTCTTATAAAGCCAACCCTACAGAGGAAAATCGGAAAAAGCACAAACAAGTAAGAAACTCATGCAACTCCGTTATTGAAAGAACCAAATTTTTGCATCACCAAAAATTATGGCAAAAAATTCTGCAGTATCTCAAAGGCAGTAAAATTTTTTGGTCATTTGTAAAAAATATAAAAAACTCCTCGACATTTTCGGTTCCAACGCCCATCGACAATAACAAACCAATTGTTTACTCTTCAGAGAACGCAAACTTGCTCGCCGCCCATTTCGCTGCCAGCTTCACTCTGCCTCAAAGCAACTTTGCCCCTCCTGTACTTGAGAATGTTAATTTTTCCATGGGACAGATTTTTTTCCGCACTCGTACAGTAGCAAGAGTTCTCAAAGTTCTCGATACACACAAATCCGCTGGCCCGGATGGTATACCCCCGATTCTTCTGAAGAGGTGTTCTTCCACACTGGCAAAGCCACTGCTTTTCCATTGCTCCTACTCTTCTGGAATCTTTCCTAGAAGATGGAAACAGCATTTGTCCAGCCTGTCGCTAAGAAAGGTTACTCATCCTCCATCCCTTCTTTCTAAGGTAATGCAAACACTGATTAACCGTCAGCATAAGGAATATCTCGAAGATCGAAAGCTTCTCCTTGACCGTTAGTATGGCTTCCGCAGCAACCGTTCCACTGGTGATCTGATGGCATATCTCACCGAACAGTGGAACAAATCTTTACATCGCTTTGGTGAAAGTAAGATTATTGCTCTTGATATCTCCAAGGCATTTGATAGAGTTTGGCATGTAGTTCTCTTATCGAAAATGCGTGCATTTGGGATCGATGATACTCTTGTTCGTTGGAATTAGAAGCTATCTTCTGGACCGTTCAATACAAGTTGTATTGGACGGATTCAAGTCTGATTCCCATAAAATAAAAGCTGGTGTGCCCCAGGGCTCTGTTCTGTCTCCGACTCTTTTCTTCATTTTTATAAATGATCTTATGTCTGTTACACTTAACTGTTTTGCAGACGACTCTACCCTCAGCTTTTCATATTCGTTCGATAATTCACGTCCTTCACCTTCGGACGTACAATTGCAACGGTACCATATGTGAAGCTCATTAAACTCCGATTTATACAGCATTGTCAAATGGGGTAATAGGAATCGTGTGGAGTTTAATGCTTCAAAAACTCAATGCTGTCTTCTGTCGTTAAAGCTAAACATTCCCCCAATGCCATTGTCCATGAATGGCACTTACATCGAAGAAACCGAAAAGCTCTCAGTACTCGGTATGTGTGTCAAAGACGACCTCCGTTGGAACGACCATATATTTGAGATCGCTAAGAATGCTGCAAAGTGCTTAGGTTTTCTGTATCGGTGTAAGAAGTATTTTTCCCCATCTGATCTGGCTACAATTTATAAAGCGTTTATTCGCCCTAAACTCGAGTATAAATTTCACCTCTGGGCAGGTGCTTCGCAAACATCGCTTCACCTGATTGATAGAATACAAAATCGAGCGTAAAGATTGAAAGGAATTAGAGCTGCCGCTGAAACAATTGCCCCACTCGAACACCGACGCAATGTTTCATGTCTTTCCTTATTTTATCGTTTCTTTTACAAAAAATGTCCACTCGAAGTAGCCAGTTGCATTCCTCCCCTTAAAAGTTTCTCCCGTAATACTCGTCTCGCAAGGAATGCTCATCAGTTCACCTTTGAGCCCAATGTCGGACGCACCGTGAAATATTGGGATTCTTTTTTTAGCCGACCAACACGAATTTGGAATGGTTTAACCGGCGAGATTTTCCCTTGCCATTTTGATCTGCTAACATTCAAAACCAATATTAATCGGCACCTCCTATCTCTCCCCTCCCTATCTTCGTAATGCCCGCGCATTGTGTTCTACATTAAAAGGGAAACACATAATCCCTTGTGCGCGCGTTAATTATAAAAAAAAAATAGAAGGCTGCAAAAGACCAGAAGGTGCTAATTGTGAGTGAACTTTGCTTATCTTTATATATAATAAGTACTGAACTTGCTGAAGATTTATTTTTGTGTCTAAGCTAATAGTTAACTGGGGACTATTGTGTGTTAGTATATTATAATACAATGGTATTCATACGAATGAAATACTCCAGAAATTAATTTTATATTTAAATTATTTTATATTTATATTATATTTACAATAATTGTTATTGCTAATAGTCAAATGAAATAAGTGTAAAGTAGTATATATTTAAAGTAAAAAATAATGTTAGTGACGATTTTAATAAATATAAATAGATGAAATTAACAAAAAATAAAAGATGGGTTTGTAATTAATTAGAAGAATAATGGATGGAAATTGACGAAGAAGAGAGTATGTTAGGGTGAATTGGGGGAAGGATAAGATGGCGGGCAAAACGGGAATCGAGGCAGATAAGAAACCAGGGTAGGGATGGGTAGGGGGGCAGTCCCGCAGACGAGCAACACGGTGGTCATAGTCTGCCATGATCTTTTTGTTGTGCTCTGATAGGGGTCAAGACTCCACTCCCTCCGGCGAGCGTGAGGCCGGTCAAGCATGCCAGCAACGACCCCGCCGGGAACAAAGGAGCCTGCAACAGTTTCAGCTAGTTTCTTCAACGTTAGTCTTTAAGATTCTGTTAAGTGCCATTTATAGCTATTATTGAAACTCATCATCGAACATTTTTATTTTTGATTCTGGGGCGTTCAAAAAGGCAAATCAGTGATTTTGTTTTGGGCAAACTGCCTTATCATATAAATATTTAAGGTCATTTTATGAATCCCATTGGGCTGGAACGAATATTTTGTTTAGCCTAAATAATAGTTGAAGTCATAAGCTTCACGTTTGCAGCAACATAATCACTGATGAACGCCTAAGAATCAGAAATAGAAATTTTCAATGATGTTTCAATTATAACTATACTTGGCATCTGGAGAATATTGTGAGAAAAAACGAGGAAGAAGCTTTTGCACATTCTGTAAAATTCAGGTGAAGGAATAGTAGGTGAACTCTTACAGAACCCTATAGATATACAGACTTTCAAATAAAGTTCTTCGATGGTAAAATAGCAAGTATATGTACTATAATGCAAGTTATGTATTCTCGAAATTGAAATTGAATGAAGTGATTCCTAAAAACAACGCCTTCAAGCAATGAGGACTTTGTATTGGTTTTGGTTTCGGTATTGGCTTGGAATAAATTATTCCACCCGATAAATAACAGAATGGCAAGGCAGAGTGAAAGGGAATCGAATGGGTGAATCGAATTTAGGATTCACGTGAATAGTAGAATAGGTCTTATATTCACTGATTAGCATTTTACCAGGCAATTAGAATGGTTTGCTTGTGGTTGGAACCAATTAACGTAATTTACGCTGTTTGAAAACTAGTCGGAGACTTTCTAAATATAACAAATAAACGTTACTTTTAGTTTTGTATATAAATAATGAAAAAGAGGAACTGCACAACAAAAGTGGCATCAAATGTCCTGTAAAGAAAGGAGGCAGCAAACAAGGTATTTAATTTAGGGCGATATAAATTGGTTAAACGATTCTGTACTTGTACTTGATGGCTGTACCTCACTCTTACCTTTCGGAAACTCTTTGTCAGCAAAGGAAGAAAAAGACTGAACATGCTTTATTTATTCATTTATTTATTGTAATATTACATTATGTATATCTATGTACCTGTGTATGTATCCCTTTTCTAAATTCATAGTGTTTTGTTCTTCAATTTATTATTTATTTTTCTTAAACAATATGATTTTTCATAATTATTTATAAGGCTAGGGTTTATAATAATACTGTGTTAACTCTTTGGATGCCGGATTTAGAGTGCGCTTACATCTCATATACCTTATGAGGAACTTTAGAATTTCCTTGTTATAATGTGTTTTTTCTTACTATCTATAATAATTTACAATTTTCTTAGGTCTTTCACTTCTACGTTGTGGTAAATTCATTTATTGTAATTTGCTGGTACTGGGTTTATTATTAGATATTATACTATTTTCTGAATTAAACAACGTAAGACTTAGGAATATTTATATATAAGTGACTAAATTTTTGTTTTATTACAATCTTTTTTAATTGGTTTACAGGAACTACTTTATATTGACTTTTAATTTTGACTATGTAACTTACAGTAGTTAATATTTTCTTAACAGTACATGAAATCCATTTCTTAATTTTATTAAAAGGATTTCTATGCAAACAATCTCCCCCCCCCCCCCCCCTTTATATTTTTTGTAATTTATCTTTTCAAGGGTCTTATACTTTCTAGGTTGTGATTTTTTACACATAATTTTTGTGTGTATATTTCTGTTATTATTTTCTAAAAAAATCTTTTTTTACATAAATTGTCCAATATTTTGGGCTTATAGGCAAAAACTAGATCAGATGGAGTTTCACTGGATACTGAATTTGAGTTTTTCAGTGGAAAAGTAAAAACAAATCGATCTTTTCTTGCACTGATAAACTTGATTTCGAACTCAACTAAAAAAACATTTTTTACACTCCGCACGTGTCCTTCCGCTACCCCGTTTGACTGTGGGTGATAAACTGGGCTGTGAGTTAATATGACTTTACTACTTGAACAGAAACTTCTGAATTCAAATTATTTAAAGGGTGGTCCATTGTCAGTGACAATTTCCGCAGGGAATCCAAAAGTTGAAAATAAATTATGTGTAAGCTTTTCGATTAAGTTTTTGGCGGAGGTTCCATTCATGATAACCACAATTAAATAATGACTAAAAACATCCACACATAAAAGTATTGTCTTACCTTCGAAATAAATAAATCTAATTGGTCTCTTTCGAAAGGATAAGTACACCTAGGCCAACTGGAAATAACTTTTTCTTTTGGGACAACAGCAGTAGCCTGACAAAATTCACAACTTGTCACATTTTTTATATTTTATATCTAAATCGATTTTAGGCCACCAAACGTAGGACCTACATATTTTCTTCATTAGAACATCTCCATTATGGTTGCTATGAATTGAATTCAACACCTGAATTCTTAAACTTGAAGGAATAACAATTCTTGTTCTATAAAACAAACAACCCTTTTCTAAACTAAAATAATTCTTGAATGGTGTAAACGATTTTAATTCTGAACACACCTGTTTTGGTCAGCCCTTTTGTAAAAATTCATATGTTTGAGAAGCAATATTTTTTTATTTTGGCCTCAATTTTGTCTTTATCCACAGGAAGTTCTTCAAAAAAATGTATTGAATTGATGCATATCGTTTGCACGTCCGTGTTACCATTAACTGGAAGACGTGATAGTGCATCCACATACGCTAGTTCCCGAGCCGGCTTATGTTTGATGGAATAATCAAAAGTGGACAACGTTATCCTCCGTCTTTGTAATCTCGCCACCACTACCGATGGTGTACTTTCTTAGGATTAAAAATTTCCTTTAAGGCCTGGTTGTCCGTATAGATCACAAAATGTTTACCATAAATGTACTTAAAAAACTTTTTACGGCAATCATTACTGCCGAAGCTTCTCGATGCAACTGGGAGTAGTTTTTTCAGATTCGCTAAGAGTGCTACTAGCAAATAATACAGGTTTTTCTACACCATCTACAACAAATAAGAGAACTGCTGCCACGCCATACGAACTTGCACCAGTACTTATTATAATTGGTTTGTCCTTGTCATATAGTTCTAGGACATTATTTTTTAATATGAGTTCTTTGGATCTATCAAATCTCTTCTTCCACAAAAATTTACAATTTTTTTGTAACAAATTATACAAACTCCTTAATTTCCCAAGAATAAACCTAATGTAGTAATTTAAAAGCCCTAAATATGACTGAAGCTCTTTCACATTTGTGGGACAAGGAGCATTTTTGCAATAGCTTCGACTTTCTTGGGATTTGGTCTTATTTCATTTTTCCCAATAATGTGACCCAAATACTCAACTGAAGGTTTTAAGAACACGCATTTTGATAAATTTATTTTTACTTTGTGATCATCTAGCCTTTTGAGTACTTCAAATAATTTTTCTTTGCATTTTTCTACAGATTCTGCCCCTATAACAACATCATCAATAAAAGCCCACACCTCTTCAATGCCTTCTAAAATCCTATCAAAATTTTGAAGGGGCACATGAAACTCCGAACGGCAATATAGTGTATCGCAAAAGACCCTGATCAGTGTTAATTGTCAACAGATCTCTTGATTTTGGGGTTAGCTGTTGAAAAGCGCCTGCCATACACAATAGATTGAACAGTTTGGCAAATTTGCAAAAATTTCTTCAACATTATTTAATGGATAATGGGATGAAAGAACATATTTGTTGACTGTAACTTTGAAATCAATGCAAATCCTAACCTCACCATTCTGTTTTGGGACACAGACAATTGGTGATGCCCACCTGATGTGCTTGACTGGAACTAGAGTTCCTACCGAAATAAGCCGATTTAGCTCTGCTTTCACGTAACTTAAAAGGCACCGTATATGCCTTACAAAATATGGGTATTGCATCATGGGTAATATTTATGTCAGCTTCATAGCCCACTATCATCTGATTTGGATCAGTCAAAACGACACATGGGATTTGTCTTTTATTTCGATTAAGAAATTATCACATGCACTCCTCGCACTACATTCCACATAGTTAATTAAGAACTCACTTTACTTAATAGTTTTTGCTCCAATCCGGAATAAATTTATCCAACCACGTTCTGCCAAAAAGTGGCGTAAAAATAGGGCAATCCACCACCACGATGTCCAGTTTTTCGACGGTCCCTTGAAACTCCACGTCCAGTTCCCCTTTGCCAACAACTTCAACCTCAAATTCTGAAATAGTAAAAAATTGTATATCACTAGATAAAATATAAATATTTGGTAACTTATCTTTAAGCTCAATAAAAGATATAACTGACATAGCTGCCCCCACAGAGTACAAAGATGACGCCACCAAGGATGACTTCTATGAGCTCCTCGACAAAACCTATGAGCAATGCCCTAAATACGACGTTAAGATCGTACTAGGCGATTTTAATGCCAAAATAGGTAAAGAGGAAATCTTTGGTAGGACTGTCGGAAAACATAGCCTACACGACACAACGTCTGAAAACGGACTTAGGCTAATTGACTTCGCAGCGGCACATAACGTCACCATTGCAAGCACACGGTTTCCTCATCTCGATATACACAAAGGGACTTGGCGACACCCAGATCAAAGAACCGTCAATCAGATTGATCACGTTGCGATCGATGCAAGACACGCCTCCAGTATCTTGGATGTTCGCACCTTCCGAGCAGCTAACATCGACTCGGATCACTACCTTGTTGCAGCAAAGGTAAGAATGCGAATAACCCGAACTCCACAACAACGGAGTAATACTGTGAGGAAGTATGACGTCGGAAAGCTGCAATCGCAAGAAACCGCCAGAACCTATGCCGATCGAATATCCCGTAACCTCTCAAGAAATCCAGTACCGCCAGCATCAAGTGCCGAAGATCAGTGGCAACACTGCCAACAAGCCATCAGAGATGCCGCAACTGATGTGCTAGGTTTCACCAGACCACCACCACGAAACCTCTGGTTTGATGATGAATGGAGGCAGGCCCATGCAGCCAAACAAGAGGCATATAAAGCGACGCTGCCAAGAAAGACGAGAGCTGCTCGCGAGCTTTACGAGCAGAAAAGACGGGAAGAACACCGGCTTCTCCAAAAGAAAAAGAGAGAGCATGAGAAGCGCGCGATCGAAGATATTGAGAGATGCTACTCCAGGAACAACGTGCGGAAGTTTTACCAACAGGTAAAAAGAACATGCCAAGGAAAAAAATCCCGCACAGAAGCCTGTAGAGATAGGAATGGAAACCTCGTAGTAGAGTCACAGTCGGTGCTGAGTACATGGAAGGACCATTTCTGCAGACTGTTAAACGGCGATGAAGGCCAAAATCCCGCTGTCAGGCAGAATGAACCATTCAACATGGATGATGACAGACAAAACTTCCGTTTACCTGACCAAAATGAAGTAAGGATAGCAATATCTAAACTCAAAAACAACAAAGCTGCTTGACCCGACGGACTACCCGCCGAACTTTTTAAAGCGGCCGGAGATGACCTGGTAGAGTGCATACACCAACTCATCTCTAAAGTTTGGTCAGAAGAAAGTATGCCTGATAATTGGAACCTCAGCATCGTTTGCCCGATCCACAAGAAAGGAGACCCTCTAAACTGCGCCAACTATAGAGGAATTAGTCTCCTGAATATCGCCTACAAGATCCTCTCTGCCGTACTATGTGAACGCCTGAAACCTTTCGTCAGCAACCTGATTGGCCCCTATCAGTGTGGTTTCAGACCAGGAAAGTCCACAATCGATCAAATGTTCACTCTACGGCAGATCCTGGAAACCACCCAAGAATTCCAAATCGATACCCACCACCTCTTCATCGATTTTAAGGCCGCGTACGATAGCATTTATAGAGACGAGCTATACAGAGCCATGTCAGGTTTTGGCATTCCCACAAAACTCGTCCGACTGTGCAGGATGACGATGGAGAACTCTCGCTGCTCCGTCAATGTTGGTTCTGACCTCACAGAAGCTTTTGACGTCAAAAACAGATTCCGACAAGGTGATGCGCTATCGTGCGACTTCTTCAACTTAATACTTGAAAAAATTATAAGAAACTCGCAAGTCAATTGTAGTGGGACAATTTTTTTCAAGTCTGTGCAATTGCTAGCATACGCTGACGACATAGACATCATTGGCAGAACTCGGCGAGCTGTCAGTGGAACGTTTGCTAGCATTGAAGCTGAAGCGGCTAAGATGGGACTAGCAGTCAATGAGGCCAAAACGAAGTACCTGCTGTCCACAAAAAGGGACACACAACACCGGCGGATTGGACAAAACATCACAATAGACAGGTACAACTTTGAGGTAGTTAGGGACTTTGTGTACCTCGGATCCGCTATAACATCTGACAACAACATCTCGTCAGAAATAAAGCGAAGAATTACTCTTGCCAATCGCTGTTTCTATGGGCTAGGAAGGCAATTGAGTAGCAAAGCCCTCTATCGAAAGACAAAGCAGACTCTGTATCAGACCCTAATCATACCAGTCCTGCTCTATGGCGCCGAGGCATGGACTCTATCTAAAGCGGATGAAGATATCCTTAGTCGTTTCGAGCGTAAGATTCTTCGGAAGATTTTTGGCCCTATCTGCGTTAACGGGCTTTGAAGGAGAAGGTTCAACCAAGAACTATACGAGCTGTACAGCGACATTGACCTGGTCAAAAAAATACGCATATCACGTTTAAGATGGCTAGGTCATGTGGAGCGAATGGACAACAATTCTCCGGCTCGCAGGATCTTCGATTCCATCCCAGAGGGTAGACGCAGTCAAGGAAGACCTCGCCTTAGGTGGCGCGCTCAAGTGGAGGACGACCTGAACCAACTTGGAGTGCAAAACTGGAGGCAGCTAGCCAAAGACCGAGTTGGCTGGAGAGGCATGTTGGATGAGGCCCAGGTTCGTCCCGAACTGTAGCGCCACCTAAGTAAGTAGTAAGCTGCCCCCGTGTCGACCTCCATCTGAATTAACGCAAATTCGATTTTATCCTGCACCTTGAGACCCTTATCCGTTCCTACACTGTTTATGACCTGAATCGATCTAATCGCCTGGCTACACCCATATCTCTTTTGCCACTTCATTCACCACTAGCTCCTCCACCTTCTCTTCTTGCACCAGCCCAGCACATGTTAGCCGTATGTCCTTTTTTATTGCATCGAAAACAATTCCAATTTTTTGGTGGACAGTCCCGCTTGTAATGATTTTTTCCACAATGAGAACACTTGCTGACAGGTTGCTTCTCACCCCAATACCTTTTGATTTAATATGAATTACGTAATTTCTCTCTCTTATCGCATGAACCTCACTGACACGTGCATGCATTGAACATTTCTTCTTCTCCGACATCTCCACATTTAGAGCAATTTCACAGCATTTGTCAAACGTACGGCTATCGTCTGTTAAGATGTTCCACTCAATCCGATGTTTTAGAAGGCCCACGATAAATTTGTCCACAAGTGCATCTTCTAATGCAAGATTTCGTAAGTTGACAGCACTTTGGACTTTGTCGTCTATGAAGTCCCCAAACTTGCATGTTTCAGCTAGATTCCTAATTTTTATAATAAACTCGGCAATGGACTCACCATCTTATTGCTTTGCTTTCTTATATCTAAGTCGTTCGACTCTTTTGTTATGTTTCGGAGCGTAGTGCTGCTCTAACAACGTTAACAATTCAGTAAATGACTTCGAACTTGGTAATACCGGTGCGGTTATAGATTTTAGTACTTTATACACTTCTGAGCCGACTAACGTTATAAACACCGGAGTCTGTAATTCACTGCTGATTTTGTTGCAATAAAATATTGCTGGACTCTGTCCTTATACGCCGCAAAATCCTCGCCTGGGACAAATTCATTTATGTTTCCGAGAAATTACACATTTGTCTTTGGTTTGATTTTGACTTTTGACATATTTTTTCACTTTCTTCCTTTATGGTTTCCAGAGTTTGATCAATCATGTGATGGTGGACTTGAAAATTAATCTTTAATTATCTGTGCAATCCTTAATTTGTTTTTTTTTTTAAACGGTCTTTGCACAAAATTAACCCTTATTTTCCTCGTCGCCAATTTATTTTGTACATCATGTTATTATTTATTTTTCCTAAACAAAATGATTTTTAATAATTACTTATAGGGCTAGGGTTTATAATAATATTGTGTTAACTCTTTGGATGCCGGGTATAGAGTGAGCTTACATCTCATATAACTTAAGAGGAACTTTAGAATTTCCTTGTTATAATGTGTCATACTAGGTGTTTCCAGTATGTGCATTTTAATAGAATATAGCTTAAAAAGAACGAAAATTTTCAAAATTGTATTGGTCTGATTCAATACGGAACAATTTTAAAAGTTAAAATAAAAATAATTTGATCAAGTTTAGTTTTATTAAAAATATTGGTTTATAAAACTCTTCCGGAAAGCTATGCCTGATTCCGTGATGTGAACAGCATTTTGGTTGGTGTTTACGTGTGGCATGGGAAGTGATGGGTCTTCTTCAAGAAAAGGCAATGTTCTTTCCTTTGCAATGTTCTGAAGCACGGCAACAGCAACAATTACATTTTTGGCCGTATCCAAATGACTCTTACCCGATCTAAGAACGCTCTAAATTTTGATTTTAATTGGCCATTGAGGCACTCAATTCGACTCCTCGTTAAGGTAGGGCTGTTTTTATACCTTTGTTCTTTTTGGCTGATTGGGTTTCTTATTGGTGTTAGTAATATATTTGAACATGGATATCCAGCGTCTCCTAACAAAACACCCTGGTGAACATGAGAGCTGGCTTCGAATTCGCTTTTGAGCAGACAATTATTCCAAATATTGGAATGGTGACGGGAACCACGACATCTTGCTACTATGCCTGTTATTTTGCAGTTGGCATCAGTCACAATTTCTACATTTAACGAGAATTTTTTAATTTAATTTTGGTGGGGCTAACGCCCCATTTATTAGCTTAATACAAGCTTAATATAAACTTAACTAAACTTAAAAACTAATTAAACTAAATTAACTTATAAGGAGGAAAGATGATGTAAGAGCTGGGCTTTCAGACAAGGACTTGGAAGGTTGAAATCGAAAAGAGGAGAGATCGAATTGATTTTACTCAACATGCGGGTTAAAGGTTCATTGAGACCATAGGAAGTACGATGGGGAGGAAGGTAAAAAAGACGTGATGATCTTAAGTTGCGTGGGTTAGTGTTAAACAAGATGAGATCAAAAAGTGAGGAACAGTCAGTGGCACCTGTAAGAATTCGATGAATGAAAATGATATCAAACACATTCCTACGGACTTCAAGGGGGTGTAGATTTATAATTTTGAGTCGGTCAAGTTAGGGTGGCAGAGATGAGAAGTTATTAGGGTCATAAAGACTTCGGAGAGCAAAGAGTAGAAAACGGCGTTGAACGCTCTCAATTCTGGAGATATGAACCGCGTGATAGGGGGCCCATACTTGCGATGCATACTCAAGGAGAGGGCGAACATAGGAAATATAGAGGGATTTGGTTACAATTGGGTTCCGAAACTCTTTGGACCACCTTTTGATAAAACCAAGGGCGGAGTTAGCTCTTGATATAGCATTATCGATATGAGAGCGAAAATTTAATTCGCAATCACAGAGGACGCCTAAATCGCGGATAACCTGTACGCGGTTAATGGAAAGGGTTTGAAGATAATAAGATCTAAGGGAAGGCCTTTTACTTTTTCGAGAGAACGTAATTAGCTCACATTTGGCAATGTTGAGTTCGAGAAAATTCTTACTGCACCAATTGACAAATGAACTGAGGTCATTTTGAAGCAGGAGAGAATCACGACCAGAGGAGATTACTTTGAAAATTTTAGCATCATCAGCATAAAGGGAGATAGAAGATGATTGGATTATCTTTTCAACATCATTAATGGCAAGGATACATAAAAGAGGTCCAAGATGGCTACCTTGGGGTACCCCAGAGGTGGCCACAAATGGAACTGAAAGAACAGAACGAAAACGGACTCTGTATTGGCGGTTGTCAAGATACGAGGATATCCATTTAAGAAGGTTAGGACTGAATCGAAGAAAGGAAAGCTTAAAAAGAATTAAACTGTGAGAGATTTTGTCGAAAGCCTTGCTGAAATCTGTAGTGATGACGTCTACTTCGTAGCCCTTTTCCATGGCAGAGAGTGAAAATGTAACGAACTCAACAAGATTACTTGTTGTTGTTGTTGAGTTGAGGATATTAGAGATTTGCATTGGAAAGAAAGTGAGTCATACAGAATGCTTTCGAAGAGTTTGGGGATATGAGAAAGTTTGGCGATGGGCCGATAATTACAAACTTCGTTTTTGGGACCTTTTTTATGAATTGGTGTGATAGTGGATATTTTCCATAAATCGGGGAAAGATCCGGTGGAAAGGGACAGTTGGAACAAGTAAGTAATAGGAAGGACCAAACTCGAGCAACATTTTTTAAGTAAAATTGCAGGTATACCATCGGGACCAGGAGTATACTCGTCTTTAAGTTCAAGGATGCCATTTAGAACTAATGAAGTATCCAAATTCGTATTTAAGGGGCCGGTATTAAAACGAGGAAGGTAGGAAAAATAAGATTTGTCAGGATCTAAGGTTTTTGGTGCAAAAGACTGTTTGAAGTAACTGGCGAAGAAATTGGCGATGGTAGATGGATCATTGGATGATTGGTTGTTGTAGAGAAGAGAGGGAGGGAAACCATCATTTTTCTTTTTAAAGTTAATAAACTTGTAAAACGATTTGGGATCCGTTATTAAATTTGCTTGGGTGTTGGAAGCAAAGTCATTGTAGAGCGTTTCATATACATTCCAAAATTTATAAAATACTCCAAAGTAGTCAGAGTAATCGAGAATTGAACGAGAGCGAAGATATTTAACCCAAAGCTTATTTCTCCTGTTTCGTAGCTCGCGTAGTTTATGACTGTACCACGGTGGAGAAGTTGAAAAATACCTGTTACGCAAAAGGGAACATAAAGATTTATGCAAAACTGCACTTTTTCATAAAAAAGATTAGTTGCTTCATTAAGTGATAGATTTGTAAAATCGAATGAGGTATGGATGAGGTAGTCATTTATTTTTTTGAAATTAGCCTTATGATAGTTGAATGAACAGGTAGAAATATTAGGGAGAGTAGATGGAGAGGAAATGAAAAAAGAGAGAAGGAGAGGGGGGTGAAATCGATCAACTACAGATAATGGGATGGTGCTTTCTGAAACAGATGAGTTAATCGGGTCAGAGGTGAAGATAAGATCGAGTTGCCGGCCCATGTAATTCAGAATTCCACTCACTTGGTAAAGGGCGGAATCAGAAAGACCGTCAACAAAAACAGATTCCTTTGATGAAACGGGATTGGCAGCGAAGGATGGTACATCATCAGAAATGTTCCACTGAAGTTGGGGAAGATTGAAGTCTCCAAAGATTAGAACTTCGTCTTGTGCTTCAGAAATAGCTAGCACTTCATCAATGGCATCAACAGCAAGCTTGTCAGATTCAACGGGTTGGCCAGGAAGAATGTAGAAACACACAAGGTATAGGGACTGATTTGGCAGTGATAGTTTAATGGATATGTAGTCGAGCATGTTTGAGGAGGAAGAAGAAACCAGGGTCGAATCGAACTTGTTATGGACAGCAATAAGGACGCCTCTGCACGGAGATTTAGGAAGAGACTCTTCGTCGTCGTGAAAAACATTAAAGAACGAAGGAAACAGCTCTTGACTTTAAATGTCTTTAGAAAGATTTGTTTCAGTAAGCGCAAAAACGTCATAGGGTAGGGATTGTAACTGTGAGTGTGTTTTAGAGCGAAGACCTCTTACATTTTGGTAATAAAGGGAAAGAGGGTGGTGATTGTAGAGTAGTTGGGGAGAGATAATGTTAGGAGCGATAAAATTTATCAGAGTCGGAACGTACTCTTTGAAGGTAGGAAATTCTTTTAGAATGAAGAAACGAAGAAAAGGCGGAGAGATCTTTGGAGATTCGTTTTGAGGATATGCTCAGAAGCTCGTGATATTTGTCGTATATCTGCCTTAATGGTACCATATCAGTAGGCAGACCTTCCTTTTTAATTGACGCTGACACATAACTTTTCGTTTTACCGTCTATGCACAAATCGTCAGGTTTATCGTGGAGATAGGCTAGGTACATGCGAATGTTGTCTAACAGTTTGTTATCTCTTAGTTTGGAAAGGGCATAACGGGACTCAGTGGAATCAATAAGGGTCTGTTGAGTTAGTTTTACATTAGGTGGAATGAGAGGATCAAAGCAGGGGGGTGGACGTGAATCTGTTGGAGGCAGAGAAGAGTTTGGGTTTAAAATATGGGAGCTTACAAAGTTAGGGTATTTTGCCCCGGTGGTGAGGTCGAAGCTTGGAAACTAAGGAGATTCAGTAGGATTCGAGGAATTTAAAGGTGATGTTGAAAGACACTCGTTGGTAGAGGTATGGGAATGGGCAGATTTGGAGCTACCTCAATAGTGTCCAATATTTCCTCCAATATTGATGTATTATATTGGGGATTAGAGGGAGCTTCGAGAACATTCCTTGTTGCTAGTTTTAATTCCTCGACGAAACCATTCACTACATAACGAGTATCTTTGATGTTGTCTTTAAGTTCTTCAATCTGACACATTAGATTAAAAAGAATGGGTTCATAATTAACCGGAGGAGATACAGTCTTTGGGGCTGGAGCTTGTGACTGAATATCAATCACAGTCCGTAGCGTGTCAAATGACGCTATTAAGGGGGAAATTGTTGATTTAATTTCACTAGAAATTGTTTTTTTATATTAGCCACCATTTCAATGTTAATGTTGTTTGTAATGGGGAGTTGGAGGGCAGATAATTGTTCATTTATTTTCTTTATATCTCTTTTTAGGTAGGTCGCGGATTGTGCATTGTTTTGGTTAAATTCATCAAACGATTTGATGAACTCATCAAATTTTTCAAATTGGGTCAGGCATTGTTTGTGGTAAAGTTTATTTTTTTCCGCAGAGCTTGCGAACGAATCGCTTGAGCATTTAATCGCGAGCATTATGTGTGACAGAGATATATTTTTGCACTCATCGCAATAAAATACAAAATTACGGGAAAATTCTTTAAGGTAAAGAACAGACCTTTTATTCAATCCGACACATGTAGCATGGAAATGTTTTCCGCATATCCATAATTGATATTGGCGTTATTGACACAACGCGCACTGTGGAGACATATTTAGTTTGTATGATTGGTTCAACTTATAAAGTCAATAAAGCACACAATTATTATTATATTTTTTTTATTTTTTTAAAGATTTGCTTGGATTGGTTTATGGGGAAAAAGCAAGGAAATACTATTAAGTGGAGTTAAATAAGGGCACAAACAAATGAAAAGACGGAGTTAATTGAAAAAGCGACTGCACTCGGCGAGATACGAATTACAAATAGAAGTAACCTGTTATAAATGTGTAAATTTATAAATAAATATGAAGTTGTGCTCAAGGGGGAATAGAGCCGGCTAGGAAGATGTAAATGTTTCTACTAATATCCGGTCGACTATCATTTTTTAAAATTCTTTTTTTAATTCTGTGTCTGTCTAATAAACTTAAGTTAGTAATTGGAGCACCTGCCCAAATATGGACAGTTTAATAAATAATAATAAAACCTTTATTATAAGCTGGAGCCAGATCAGACGGTGTGAAAAATTCCGAGGGAGAATAAAATTCGCTTATTTCGGGGATTGGCAAATGCTGTTTTCTATCCACTCGGAAAGTTACTAGAGAAATAGGACTGATGAAAAAGCTTGCGTCGATGTTTTGCGAGTGTTGATGAACACCTCTTCAGAACAATAGTGGGGATATTGTATGTGTCAGCGGATTTGTATTTTTTAAGATCTTTTAAGACCCTTGCGACTGAACGAGTACGAAGGAAGATTGGTCCCATAAAACCATTTACGCTCTCGAGTGCAGAGGATACCACATGCAGTCAGCAGAACAGCTAGTAAATAACTAAATTTTAAAAATACCTTTTTTGTTTATGAATTAGCTTGCCAAAGCATGTCCTACAAATCTGGCTGGTCGCTTAATTTGAACATGGGTGCAGTATAATGCTCCTATGACCCTTGGGAATTTGGCGATTCTGTGGAATTCCGCTTTGGTTCTATTAAGCTCTTCGGTGGAAGAGAAAAACTTAAAGAAATGCGGTAACAGACTTACAATACATTTTGATTTTGTTTTTATTATTTCGCCAAACGGTCGATTGCATAATTGCATTATCGTAAATATGCTTTCCAACATCATGTTGATGGACATTTCTTCATAAAAGTGCAAAGTTGATATCGGAAGGCCTTGATTTGTGACTGGCCCTGTTATGATAGAATTTTGAATTTAAAATTGAACAGTTGGCTTGTCAAACCTGTTTGCTCGAGTTTTAAGAACTCTTGGTTTTCTTAAAACCACCGAATCTTTAAAAATTTCTTCAAAATCACGGTATTCCGGAAACATATTTCTTATTTTGTTTGTTACGAAATTACAAATGTCAGCTGGATATACTTTAAAAACATAAAAAAGTGGTTTGCTCGTTTTAGGGTTAGCTAAGTTGTTTAAGGTTAAAGTATACGTAATGTCGATTAAAATTAACAAAGAGCGGACCTTTGTTTTATATGTTGTTTTTAGAGCCAACTCTTATTTTAAAATGGATTTAGAGTAGGTTTTAAATGTTTAATATTTTGCGCCAATATAAAAACTACATTACAATAAATGCATGAGTGTTTTGTTGTATATATTACTTGGTGGATTAATTGTGGAATATTCTAAATAAAAAGGTGAGAAAAAAGGAAAAAAAGTTTTTGATTACTGAATGAATTGTCAAAGTTGAGATTTAATTTTTTTTTCGCTAGTTGCAGTCAAGGACCATGTGTACATGATTCCTTTTTTCGGTTGTTTTTTCTTTCTTCTTTTGGACAGGCATGTACGATGGTGTGTACACTGAATTCCATTACCCCGAATATATCCAATACTTTGCTACAGAGTGTGCTGTTTTATTCTGAAGAAATTTGCGAAATTCTAAAAAAAGCAATTAAAAACCATCCATTACCACTAAAAAACATAATTGAGAATTGTTTTCAATTTTAAAAGAAACAACCCAAGAAAGGAATCATGTACACAAGGTCAAGAGGGCTAGGTTCGCCAAAAATGACAGCCTAAAGGGCTCCACACATAGAATCCGTTCGTCCGTTGCCTTGCTGCATACAACTGATAGCTCGATTAAAAACACTTGTTCTTATGGAAAGTGACCCATAGGAATCTCATGTTCCAGACGCACCACATCAATTAGACCAACTTTAATTTTTTTTTCTCCGCCAAAACCGATGATTTCAATAGCAATTTGAAGTTTTATGTTTTTGTTAGTGATGGGTTGTTACTACGCGGAATTTTTTGCTGTTACTTAAATAACAATTATAGGAAAAAGAAGATGATATTAAAGTCAGACTTGTTCAATTGGGGGAGGAGACGAAAATGCTGAGATATTCTTCGATTCGTAGTATTTACAGGAAATTTCAGCGGCATTGTACAAAAAGAGAACAAAATATTTCCTATAATCTTTATGCAATAATATCGCTCATTTTGATCTCCCGTCTCTATCAAACAAGTATGTTTTAATATTTTGTACACGCTTTGCCAATTACGAAATCATTCTAAAGTACTATTCACATAAAAGTGACCCACGACCAACGAATAAACGAATATTTGTCCATTTTGGCATTTCTTTCTGACTTTGACAATATTCGTGATTTTGTTTTAATTCATTTTAAGCTTGTGCAGAGTGGGGTCAAAACAAAATTTGGTAAAAAAAAAAAATTAGCTGTTTTTTTTGAAATACTCAATAAAATTCGAACATCGAATATTATTATTATTAGAATTAAAGTTTATTTTCTTATAAGTTTTACATAATTATAAAATGAAAGGTTTAGCATACATTAATGTATATAAATAACAAAAATAAAGAACATTTTAAGTACTTTGAAACAAAACAAGTGACGCACAGGAAGAATTTTTAGGTCACAAAATGTGAGCAAAGCAAAGAAAAAGGAGCACACAATATATACAAAGAGTGGTTTTTATTCAACTGAGTTATCTTATAATAAATGTCATTTTATATGTAATAAATGTGTATAAAAATGAAGTAGATTTGTAATAGAATTAGGGTTAAATTAGATATAAATCTGACAAACTCCATCTCAACCAAAATTCACAATGAAATGAAATTGATTCTTTTTATAAACAAACACTAATTCATGATGCTAATTTTAAAATAGTTTTTCTGATAATTCATGTGTTACATCATTTTTAGCGAAAAAACTGGCACCTTGATTGTCACAAAATATGATTGTTGCACCTTTAGAATGTTGTCGGAAACCCATTTCTTCAAGCAAACTTCTTCCAAAACTACTTCCTTCGTGCCTTAACACATGGCGATGTACTCAGCTTCCATCGTACTAAGTGCAATTACATTCTGCTTCTTGGATTCCCAAGCGACAGGGCCGTCGCCAAAATATACAACATAACCACTGTAGGATTTGCGGTCAGTTGCATCCGAACCCCAATCAGCATCTGTGTAACAAATTAAACCATTATTTTCATATTTTATTGTAAACCTTTGAATCGTTTCTCAAATAACGGAGTATGTGCTTTACTGGTGCGGATGCGAACAAAACTGTGATAATTTAGAAACAACATGAGTTAGATCCGGCCTTGATATTGTCACCAAGTAATTTAGTGTACCCATAAGTGATTGATATTTCTAGACGTCCGTAGTAGTACAGTTGTTTTTAAAAAAAATTTCTAAAATCGTCTCACTTGCGAGCGATGTATATGCTGGCTTGCAGTTTTCCATACCCCAGCATGTCAGGAGGTCTTTAATATATCGCCTCTGGTGAGCAGCTATATTTCCTCGCAGGCCATCCCTCTCGATGTCCATACCAAGAAAAAATTTGATTTGTCCACGGTCAACAGCCTCCACATGTCGATTCAAATCTTGCACGATACTGAATAGCGCTGCTTCTGATGAACAAGTTAAAATTATATCATCAACGTATAATTCAATTATACTAATGTGTTGTCCGTTTTGCATTACGTATACGCAGCCATCTGTTTTGCATCTTTTAAAACCAATGTTTACCAATACCTCGTTTATCTTTTTATTCCATTCCCTTCCGGCTTGTTTAAGGCCGTATAAAGATTGTTTAGGTTTACAAACTTTCTCTGATTGATTCTGGTCTACAAATTCATCCGGCTGGCAAATATAGGCTTCCTCTTCCAAATCGCCGTTAAGGAAAGCAGCTGCGATGTCAATGTGGTTTATGAGAAGTTTGTTCTGAACACCAAGCCCCGCACAACAGGTGCGTATGTTTCGAAGAAATCCACGTCTTGTTTTTGAAAACATCCTTGGGCAACTAGACGTGCCTTGTACTTCTCTACCTAACTAACTAACGAAGAATATTCATTTCGCATGGCATCTCTCCACTTCATGGCATTATCGCATTGTAAAGCTTCCTTAACATTAATCGGATCTGAGTCTATTGAAACGAGTTAATCTTCTCGACTAGGAGTAGAAGCAGAAACTTTCCTGGGTTCTTCGTCTTCCTCTGCTCGCTTTCACATTAGTGTAAGCATTGGCTGGATCTTTTTCACCATTAACAAACACATCTTCAGCGAAAACCGCATTATCGTCCAGATACTCATCGAATTGTCCAATAGCATCTTCGGCAACATCACCAGTAGCATCTTCTCCTGCATTCTCGAAAACGTCACTAGGAGCATCTTTGTAGACATCTCCAGCAGCATCATCACAAACAATATCACCGTCTGCATCCTTAGCAACATCTTCGGGAGATATCTTTATCCATAACGCCCTTGTTATCATCTGGATAAAAAGTAAAAGTATAATTAGTGTTAACTGCTTTGTTTGTCAATGCACTATTGACGTCACGTTTATAAATAAATAAATAAATAAATTTATTGGCGCGACAGCTCCTTAAGGGAAGCTGGATTTGAACCCAGGGTCTTTCGTTTAGCAGTCCGACACACTAACCACTAAGCCACGGGGCACTACGACGTCACGTTTAGCTTCTGAGAACCTTTCTTCAAAAAAATTTACATCTCTAGAAATAACATGATCAGCATAACCAACAAACGCTGCAACTCTTAAGATGCAACTTAGACCGACCAGGTTGCATACCTTCAGAGCCTCGGATTTTCGCTTCAGAAAATATGTGGTCGTGTATCTCGAGAAGTCATCTATAAAGGTGATGAGGTAAATGGATCCACCTCGAGATGTTACACACAAAGGGCCGCAAATATCGGTGTGAATCACTTCAAGCATACTGGAAGAAAACAATGCATTATATTTATTAAATGGCTTCGTACATATTTTACACAGAGTACATGTGACACATTGAAAGCTATCTGTTTTATTTACAGTCATACCGCAAAAAATTTTTTTCTGCGATAACTTGTATAAATCTCTAAGGTGTCCAAAGCATTTGTGCCAAGTAACAGATGTAGCTTCTTGACGAGCACTTAAAACCATTTCTTGTTCTGACGTCATCTTTGCTGAGTATATTCCATTCTTGCAAATATGCAATAAAAATTGATTTATTATCTTTGGAATTAACGAAAGCCTTATCATCGGCGAATTGAACATGTCATCCATTCTTTATAATCTTACTAACTGATAAGAAATTAGAATTAAGCGCTGGCACATATAAAACGTTGGTCAAAGTAATGCTGGAATAATCAGATTTCAGTGTCACATGACCTATCCCATCTGCTTGAATGTTATCACTTGATGCCATAAAAACTTTTTATGCGTATTTCTTCAGTGACGAAAAGAATTTCTTGTCAGAGCACATATATGATGATCCAGCGCTATCCAAAATCAAGTTATTGCTACATTTTGCTTACAAGATCATCAGGCATCTGAACATCAATTTCATTTAATGCATCGACAATAGAGCAAAACGCATTTATTTGGTTAATACATTTTTGCCCCGCTTTAAATAGAAACCGAATTAATTGCTTAAATAAGTTTACCTTACGAGCAGGCTCTTTCCCCGTATAGGTTAATGTTAACTTATCCCATGCACTCTTTGAAGTACGACATTCCTTTAAATGTGTTAACTCAGATGGTTTAACACATAGAGTTAACATTGCCAACGCTTTCGCATCTGTTCTTTCTCATGCAGCCTTATCCGAAGAAGATAGCTTTTCATCCTTGATCTTCTCTACTATATCCCAATAGTCTTACGTAATCAGCAAGCTTCTCATTTGGACCAACCAAGATGTGAAATTCTCACCGTCAAGTTTATCGATTTGCATCGGTGACCCAGACATTTTATTTCTTTTACAATTAAATTAATTTTCCGACTCAACGTATTAATTGAAGTATTGAACTAATTATTTTTTTAAATTTACCACGCGTAAAGTGAAAAATATAAAGTCTTGTGAATAGATGTAATACAAATTTGTGTGATCTGGGCCAATAACCTTTGTGAGCAAAGCAAAGAAAAAGGAGCACACAATATATACAAAGAGTGGTTTTTATTCAACTGAGTGAATATGTGATTAATGTGTATAAAAGAGTAGTAGATTTGTAATTGAATTAGGGTTGCCATTAGATATAAATCTGACACAAAATAAGTATAACCTAGGATATCTGCTTGGTTTATGGCATATTTTCCTTGTGATATATTTTGCAAAACTAATAGGGGTTGAATTTTATTTAAAGAAGTAGCTCCCCAGCAGACGATTCCATATTGGAGGCTAGAGTGGAAAATGTCATAGTAGATTGTTTTCAAAAATCAGACAACCAGACGTGACGTAAGTAATAGAAATGGCTTAGTGTGCTTCGAAAGTATTTTCTCAGATTCTCGGTATGGTTTGAAAAATTCATATTGGAGTCAATGGTGAGCCCCAGGTACTAAAATTCATTCACTTTTTCTATCAAAAAACAATTTACAATGCAATTTAAATTTTTGAAATACGTACCACTATCTCTGCTGTTATGCAATTTGTATATTTGGTACTCAGTTGCATGAAAATAACTATAATTTTTGTTTTGGGACTTATGGTGGGATTATGTTCAGCAAACAATTGTTTTAACAAGTAAAGATCCCAATTAATATCAGCAACCAAATCTAAGGGACTAGTAGAACCATAGAAAAATCCTACATCGTCTGCAAAGGCGGTGAACTTCTAAAATTAGGTTGAAAAATTGAATTGATCTAGATAAGGAACAAAATTGGGCCTCAAACTGAACCTTGGGAACTCTCAATCCTAAAAACTCAATATTACTCGTAACCTCATCCAATCTCACTCTCTGTGACCGATTTTCAAGATATGACTTATACCATTCAAGCATAAATCCACGAAAGCCTGCCTTTTCAAGATTTCTTAGAAAAATCTTGTGGTTAACCATATCAAATAAATAAGCGAGCCGTAAACTTTTTACCGTCAAAATTTGACATAATTTTAGCACAGAGTTGCAACAAAGCATCTTCAGTAGATATTCTTTTTTGAAAACCAAACTGAAATGCATTGAAGAACTTTGTCCTTTTTAGAAAACCGAGTATTCTGTTTTTTATCAGTTTTTCAAAGATTTTACTGAAAACCGGAAGATGGGAAATGGGTCTGTAGTTACAGATATTAACAGCAGAACCTTTTTTAAACAAAAGAACAACAGGGTACTTAAGAGCATCAGGAAAGGTCCAAGAAAAGATGCAACTATTAAAAATATTAGCCAGGACATCAATAATAAAATACGAAATATTTTTATGTGTTACGTTTTAGAGATCCTATCAGCACCACAAGAGTTTGATTTTTTTTAAATTACCTATGGCTTTAAGAATCTCGATAGATGTTATGGGATCGAATACAAAATGGTTACCTTGAAATTCAACATCATCATGCGGGCAAGCAGAAGGACAAGTAGAGCAGATTAATTGGCAGGGCAGTAAGTTGATAGCTCCATTACTAAAATAACTGTGAAAAGCATTGGCCATATCCTCCATTACTAAAATAACTGTGAAAGGCATTGGCCATGTCCAGTTTTTCCGTTCCATTTCATTGTTTATTATCCTAATGGGTTTTGGAGTAGGTGAGTGCTGTATGAATAGGGTAGGCACTGAATGGCATCAAACAGGTGATGCACAGTTGCTGCAACTATCTTGTACGCATAAATTGTGATTACTTTACCTCCCCACGGTTACCAACGGGTACTGGTCTGTCCATCCGGACATTCCTGCTAAACTTATAAGCACGAGTGTTGAACACAGAAAAAATAGCAACACTATAATGCTCTGCTGTAATGACTGTTCTGATCGATTCGCAGAAGTCTTGCACGAGCCCCTCAGAAAGAGAACGTTCGGCGAATGAGCCCAACCAATTGGACCAACGGTGGCGTCAACAGTCAACGAAGCAGATGCCCTAATGAGCTACTTCGTAATATTTGGAGATAAGGTAATTGGGACAATTCAATGCAAGTCAGGGCATTGAAATAGAGATGGTGGCGGATGAACCCTTAATGGGCCAACGGCAGCGCTCATATCCCCGTAGTGGGTTACTGACTCTGGATTCTCCAGTTCCTTTTGTCCAAGGAATCCAACAAAGGACCTGGCCCTCCAGGTAAGGGAGAGAAAAAGAAAAAGTTGCTAAGCGACACATAGCCTCGGAAAAGGACGGATTAACTGTTGACGACCCGGAAAAACCTTCAGATCTGCACGTGGAATATTAGAACTCTTAACATATCACGTGCAGCCAAACAACTAACGGAGGCCCTAGACTGCTACAGGGCAGGAATTACTGCCATCCAGGAAGTGCGATGGGATGGGCCAGGCAAAAGGAGGATGAAAAACTGTGACGAAATCCAGTACCGCCAGCATCAAGTGCCGAAGACCAGTGGCAACACTGTCAACAATCCATCAGAGATGCCGCAACTTATGTGCTAGATTTTACCAGACAACCACGAAACCTCTGGTTCGATGACGAATGCAGGCAGGCCCATGCAGCCAAACAAGAGGCATATAAAGCGGCGCTGCAAAGAAAGACGAAAGCTGCTCGCGAGCTCTACGAGTAGAAAACACGGGAAGAACACCGGCTTCTCCCAATAAAAAAGCCTGAGAAGCGCGCGAATGAAGATATTGAGAGATGCTACTCCAGGAACAATGAGCAGAAGTTTTACCAACAGGTAAAAAGAAGTGCCAAGGAAAACCCACACAGAAGCCTGTAGAGATAGGAATTAAAACCTCGCAGTAGAGTCACAGTCGGTGCTGAGTACATGGAAGGACCATTTCTGCAGACTGTTAAACGGCGATGAAGACCAAAATCCCGCTGTCAGGCAGAATGAACCATTCAACATGGACGAAGACAGACAAAACTTCTGTCCACCTGACCAAAATGAAGTGAGGATAGCAATATCTAAGCTAAAAAACAACAAAGCTGCTGTACCCGAAGGACTACCCGCCGAACTTTTTAAAGCGGCCGGAGATGACCTGGTGGACTGCATACACCATTTCATCTCTAACATTTGGTCAGCATCGTTTGCCCTATCCACAAGAAAGAAGACTCTCTAAACTAGAGGAATAAGTCTCCTGAATATCGCCTACAAGATCTTCTCTGCCGTACTATGTGAACGCCTGAAACCCTCCGTCAGCAACCTGATTGGCCCATATCAGTGTGGTTATAGACCAGGAAAGTCCACAATCGATCAAATGTTCACGCTACGGCAGATCCTGGAAACTACTCAAGAATTCCAAATCGATACCCACCACCTCTTTATCGATTTTAATGCCACGTTCGAAAGGATTTATAGAGACGAGCTATTCAGAGCCATGTCAGGTTTTGGCATCCCCACAAAACTCGTCCGACTGTGCAGGATGACTAAGATTGCTAAGATGGGACTAGCAGTCAATGAGGCCAAAACGAAGTACCTGCTGTCCACAAAAAGGGATACACAACACCGGCGGATTGGACAAAACATCACAATAGACAGGTAAAACTTTGAGGTAGTAAGGGACTTTGTGTACCTCGGATCCGCTATAATATCTGAAAACATCTCGTCAGAAATTAAGCGAAGAATTACTCTTGCCAATCGCTGTTTCTATGATCTAGGAAGGCAATTGAGTAGCAAAGCCTTCTCTCGAAAGACAAAGGAGACTCTGTATAAGACCTTAATCATCCCAGTCCTGCTCTATTGCGCCGAGGCATGGACTCTATCTAAAGCGGATGGAGATATCCTTAGTCATAAGTAAGATTCTTCGGAGGATTTTTGGTCAAAAAAGTGTGCATATCACGTTTAAGATGGCTAGGTCATGTAGAGCTAATGGACAACAATGCTCCGGCTTGCAGGATCTTCGATTTCATCCCAGAGGGTAGACGCAGTCAAGGAAGACCTCGCCTTAGGTGGCGCGCTCAAGTGGAGGACGACCTCAACCAACTTGGAGTGCGAAACTGGAGGCAGCTAGCCAAAGACCGAGTTGGCTAGAGAGGCATGTTGGTTGAGGCCAAGGTTCGTCCCGAACTGTAGCGCCCCCTTAGTAAGTAAGTAAGTAATGGGGTTTTTAGAAGAAGATGATTTATTTAAAATGGAACTAACTACTTTCCACTCATTTTTGTTCCTTTTGCCGTATTAAATTGATCTCGATAGTAGGAATCAAGGCACACTGGATCCAGGGCTTAAGTTTTCGTGACGTTTTTTTAGCAGGCAGTTTTTTTAAAACCTCCCAAAATGCATGCTGTGGTTTATTATTAAGCACCCGGAAATTAATTTTAAGAAAATTATTAAGGTTGACTGGGGAGATGCCTTTGCACGTTTTAAATGACATATCAAAAAAAAGTCCTGTCATGGAATGAACAGTTATCATTAAATCAACAACACCCTTCTCCAAATTATTGAATGAATCATCCACAAAACGCCCATAAATATGATCCAAGCAATTACCCGATGCCCTTCTATTAGGCTCTAATAAAACAAGTTAGACCATGTGATGTATTTTATCATCATTCATGTTTATCTGGAATGTTGATTTTAAAGTTACCTAAAATAACTTGATTACTAGATTTCTCCCTTCAAATAGAATTGAAAGTTCTTTTATGGACATAACTGTATTCAAATGATGTAACCTATAAACACATAAAAAACAAAAAATTCGTGCTTAATTTCCACTGAAACTTAAAAAAAAGATCAGCCGATAGAAATTATAAGCACGACACATCAGATATCTGGTATCCTTCCTTTAAAAAGCAGCCAACACCACCTACAGCTTAATTTTTATTTGTATTTGCAAAAAAATTATACCTGGGCAAAGAATATTCACCTTTTTTCAAAAGAATATATCCAAATTTCAGATACGAAAACAATATCTGCAATGCAAGAAATAGAGTCTAAATGTGTAACAAGAGAAGACCTTTACACTTCTGACATTCTGGTGAACAATAAGAAATTTGTTAACGTAAAAAGAATACTTTTTAAAAATGTTGTCAAAGCAAGAATTATTTAGGTGAGGAGTAGAAAAATCGTCGATTAAATCATTAATATTATTCTATTAAAAGTAAAAACAAACACTAAATATGTGCAATATCATTAAATGATCTAATTGATAAGATTTTTTCAATCTCCACCTTTCTAAAAAGAATTTGATTATCTTTATACCAAACATATCTTACAACTTTCTACCTTATCGCAATTTTCGTCTTCATAAACAGAGCCTGTGTGTATCTCGTGGAGAATGATTAATGTAAATGCCGGTTCTACTTCTCTTACGGCTGCAGTTGTTACTTGTTATTGCTGCTGGAGCTGGTTTGGTTGTTGTCATTTTCAATCACGCTTGAATTTAGATTTTTTTATTCTTTGTCTTGGCGCGCATTATATCATTCTTCATAGATCGATCATTTAATGTTATGCAGAAAAAGGACTTCGTAGATGAAACTTTATTGATCCTTTGTTTAGTTTGCAAGCTTTGCTTGGCTTAGAGCATTTGTGTCATCCACATTTGTCAAAGCTGCGATTTCAATGGCATTGGAGAGAAGGTGTTGTTACTGCCAATTAAATTTACTCTCAAGTGTTTTTATTTTCGATTTTAGCTCAGCATTTTCTTTTTGAAGATCACTCATTTGTTGTAAAAAAAGACGATTTGTTTCTTCCAAACAAGTAAGCTTTAAATAAACCATTTGAAGAGTACATTCGCCCTCTCGTTGTAAGGTAATCACAGAAGTCCCAGTTGGAGATCCATTTAGCGTAGAACCACCTCCAGCTCCTATTTTGTTGTTCTTAGAAGTAGCCGGTGAAAAATTGATGTCGTTGTTGCTCTGCATGAGCTTGTGTGTTGTCTGCGGCGCAGTCACAAGACCAGAACGACGTCGAAGCACTGCACATTTGTTGCAACGAAATGGTTTGCCATTGATTTAAAATAATCGGCATCATCCAAAGTGATATTAACGCAAGAATGATGAAAGTACAAATTACAGTCACTGCATTTAATCTTAGTTGAACAATAACGATCAATTTTAAGAGAACAGACTGAACAACTCATTTTTATTGATAGGTAATAAACAAGTAAATGAAAAAACTTTGTATAAGTGCACCCCACGACAAACAGAGTAAACTATCCTAGATTTATCTGTCTTTGTTCTAAGGAAATTGAACAAAGACATAAATCTAGGATGGAGAAAGAAACCCGAATCAGAAGATTCGAATCCTTTATTTTCAATACCCCTTCCGGATCAAATTTTACTGACTTGTGCTTAGAGGAAGGAGACGTAAGCTTTCAACGCAATTTCATTTAAAACACATTCAACTTATTAGTTATTACGAAATAAAATTTAATAAACAATATTGAAAAAACCAAAAAACAGTATTTACATTAATTTGTTAGAAACTTCTTATTCAGTCTTATTTGTACACAATTACCTACATAAATATGTTAACGATAAAACTTAAAATTTATTTCAACCAAAATAAAAATATAACTTCTAAAGAAAAAAATGCAAAAACAAAACTTAATGGAACACCTGTACGGTCTTGTAGAGTATTGACTGCTTCTTACGGTTCCAAAGTAAATACTCGCACGTTGTGGCAGCCACAACAATTGTGCTTTCTCTTTTTCATATTCGAGAACGTCAACATGTCAGAGGGTACTAAACGAATTTTCCTTTTCTGGTGCCATTTCCATGTTGCCAAAAGTTCTAGAAAAACGCATTAAAATGACACAAAATGCAAAGGATAAAATTTAATATTTTCATAATTACTTTGGAACTTCAATATTTGAAATTAAAAACTTCATGATCTCACTCGGCACATTTTTTTTTTTAATATTTGGCAAAAGTATCCCTCAGATTCTTCCACCTTTCCTTGCAATTTCTCACTGAAATAAAAACAAAAATGAAAGATGAATGTATCAACATTCAACAACTGTCTTTAATTAAAACAAAAGCAATATTTTGCCAAATGTTCTCCTTTTTATACTTATCGAAATAGGAATGCTAACTTTTGTTATAAATTAATAGGTTGGCCTCTACCTCTAGGAGCAGCATTTCATCAAACTCCTGAAATTATTTACATTTTTAAGTAGACATTCATTATACTGAAACAAGTATTTAAGTTTTAATTAAATTTATATTTACCTTTTTTGCTGTTGCGGACTCCGAGAAGGGAAAATTGATAGGGTTGGGGGGGGGTCGGTCTCGCAGAGAATGGGGCCTTCTTAGCACAGAGCCACCATTCAAAACAACACGCCAACACGTTTTCCACATATATATATGTTGTAGAGCCAACATGAATATTGAAAACAAACAATATAACATTTCTTCTTATCCACTTTTAATTTTATTTTTTTTATTATTGATAAAAATAAAAACTAAAAAAAAAACACTAACCCTTTGGCGAAGGATTGCGGTTGAGTCACACGACTTGTTATGAGATTGAAAACAAGCAACCGAGCAAGGAGTGGAGGCCAGAATTGGGCAACAATTACGCGCCCCGACTTTACTGGGGTTAAAATTGGGCAAGAGAATTGAAAAAGGGGAAAAAACTATAATAAACGAAAACGTAACACGCAAAAAAAAAATTAATTATGACGAATCGACGTACACCAAATGATTAAAAGAAGAAGAGATTTTGTTTTTTTATGTTTATTTTTTTGACGTTTAATACATAGCGTCGGCCAGGCAGTTTCCTTTCCGAAAAATAAGACATGGTGCTGACAAGTCCCAGTCCAATTTCGGAGAGCAAACAGATAAATAGTTAAACAGCTGATTATGAATTATTATATAGGTCAAGTCGTTGAACCCATGGTCTGCAAATCTGCAGGTAAATAAGGGAAAAACGGCAGACAGGAAAAACGGATAGATTCGAAAAAAACGGAAAATTGATTTTTTTCGAGAGTCGGGGGATTTAGGCCTGGGAAAGAGATTTCAAAGACGAATCATGTAAGCTCCGGAATAGTAGTGCAATTAAAATAAAAAGTGACATTTAATATTACAAAGAATAAAATATATAAAGGTTGTAGTGCGGTTTCTATTCGGAATTTGCAGTATACTAATGTATGGTTTTTTTTTTTATTTTGAAGTTTTCGTGCTCGCGTTTGAAGCTGCAAAATCGGATTTTTAAAATAGGATTTAGGTTTGTGGGCGAAAAACAAGTTAAAAAATAAATTATAAATAATTGTGTAAAAAGTGTATGGTTGAGAATTAAAGTGTTTATACCTAATGGTGAATTCCGGCGGAGGTCTGAGACGGATGTCGGATGCGAATATCTGGAATCAAAAAGTGTAACCGAGGGAGGAAATTAAATACTGCTGGAGTAAAAGCCTGTGAAAAGAAACCCGGGCCAACAAGTAATTTCGAAAAAGATAAAAAGAAAAAATAGGAAACTTTTGTAGCTAGGGCTAAAGGGTTTGAACCAAGTTAGACGGAAAGCCACAGTACGAACAACCGTTCCGTCGGGATTCACCTGATATAGATGTATATATGTATAAAAGCCGCTTATTATGTGAACCGAAAAGATTATCTTCCAAATTAAAGTACGAGGAAAGGGTTCCTAAGCTTGAAACCAGGATTCCATAGGAAAAGCTGCTATAAATTGAAAACGTATATTTATATATAAATGTGTCTATAGAATCCTTTGTGGGACATATGAAGATATAACGGCGGATTTCCACAAGAACGATCGAAACAATTAGTGCTGGAGCAGTTCTTATCTTAATTAATATTTTTTTTGCATGTTTTTCTTTTCTTATAATTATTTTCTTTTTTTCATATTTTTATTCATGTATATAATTAAGTGAAAGGCGTGATATTTCGTTGGAGAATTATTAATTATTGTTTTTTGATTGATTGTTTTAGAATTTGCGTGGAGTGATAATCAAGGTGATTTTTTTGTTTTTGGGGACGGAAACCAGTGAATCAGGGTTGCCGTCTGGCAGGTTTCCTCGTGCCTCCCTGCCATTTAATGGGCAAAATTTTGCCGCTCTCAACCCCTTCTGTCACCTTATAGAGCTCTGTCAAGGTAGGACCTGGGGGATAGTTGAAATAATTAAAGATTAAGTTTGGAAATTTAAATTACGGGATTTGGGAGGAAACAGGGCCATAGATACTGTTTTTTTATGATTCCTTTTTTTTGAAACTGATAGTCCTTTTCTTGTACATTTTAATTTTTTTGAATAAATGCAAGTAAAACGGACAAGTAAGTAACTTCGTAAACACATACCTACATATATAAAAAAAGGTTCATTTCAATCTCACTCTTGAGTATTAGAGCGATCGAGGTTTGAAGCATCAGTTTAACTTTAAAGTTAACTTTAAAAGTTTAAATGACTTTGTTTTATCTTACTGTATTAGCGTCAAAAGTGTTCTCGTATCAAATTAAATTATTTATAAGTCAATTCATTTATTTTTTTTTATATAATCAGACCGTTATTTTTTGTATTGTTTACTATTTGGTTGTGTACTTTTATTGTGTAATAAAAAGAGGATGTACATCACGCTTTTCAGAAGATTTCTTATGTTCGATTGATGATAGTTAAGTGCGAGTGTCGCACAATGGCATGCTAAACATCTTTTTCAGGGGGTGGGGGAAGGTGGACACTACCGAGGGGAACTGAGGACTTGACAGCAGGCGGAGTACCAAAATTTGGGGAATCCACAAATATTTTGGACCGACTGATTCCAGGTTGGGAGGGAAAAAAGATCCCCCCTGCGATAAAACCTGCGGGGCATCCTGAGTGTGGTCCTATATAAGGTGGTTT
The DNA here is from genome assembly GCA_963971375.1 of Platycheirus rosarum. Taxonomy (NCBI): domain Eukaryota; kingdom Metazoa; phylum Arthropoda; class Insecta; order Diptera; family Syrphidae; genus Platycheirus; species Platycheirus rosarum. The sequence goes on from OZ020507.1 coordinate 128,063,717, forward strand.
AAGTATGGCACGATATATGTTTTTTGAAATAGGTGAGGTATATCCATGGGGGCAAGATCCCCCCCACATCCGGCGATCTTAGCCGCGCACGCCAGCGTGCCTACGCCTCCACGGTGGACATTCTTTCCATCCCTACCGCTTCCTACTAACCCTTCCTATATCTAGCCTTCCTTGTTATTATCCCATTTGCCAGTTCCATTTCCTTTCTAATTATCAACACTATAGCTCTTACTTCCCTGTCCTCTTCCCTATCCCAGTATAAAAGCGATAAAGCAGTACTAAAGAGTCTGATGATCTCGTTGGCCCCCGTGAAATAGCTATTACTCCAACCTATGAACTTGGTGTAAGTACACATAAGTTGTTGTTCTTCATTCAAAAAGCTTTTACTGTATAACAGTATAAATGAGGAAAAGAGTCGGAGACAGAACGGAGCCCTGGTGCACACCAGCATTTATTTTGTGGGAATCAGATTGGAATGCATCCAAAACAACTTTTATTGAACGGTCCAGAAGATAGCTCATAATCCAACGAACAAGAGTATCATCAATCACAAAGGCACGCATTTTCGATAAGAGAGCTTCATGCCAAACTCTATCAAATGCCTTGGAGATATCAAGAGCAATAATCTTACTTTCAGCAAAGCGATGTTAAGATTTGTTCCACTGTTCGGTGAGATGTGCCATCGGATCGCCAGTGGAACGGTTGCTGCGATAGCCATACTGACGGTCACGGAAAAGCTTTTAGTCTTCAAGATATTCCTTTAGCTAACGGTTTATCAGCGTTTCCGGAAAAATAATCTGTCTCATGGAAAAATTTACATTCTCAAGTACAGGAGGGGCAACGTTGCTGTAAGGAAGCGTAGAACTGGCACAGAAATAGGCTGCGAGCAAGTTTGCCTTCTCTGAAGAGTAGACAATAGGTTTGTCATTAAGGAAAAAATTGTTTTTTTCAATAACGAAGTTGCATGATTTCCTTGCACAAAGCATAAACAAGCTTTTTCCGATAGCTTTCGGATAGCTTCTTTACACTCAGATTGAAACCAGGACTTTTTTTGGGCTTCATGCTTGTTACTCTGTTAAGAATAAAAGCACGCATCCCTAGAAGAATCACATTTTTGATCATTTCACTATCGAGTTGACTCCCTGGTGAGGAATTTTTCTTTAACTGGATGGGTTGAGGACGAGAACTTTGCTCAAATGGCACAATGGTCCGAAGTGCCAAATGTAGAAGTTACACTAGCGGTATACTTATCAGGGTGAGAAGTAAGAAACAAATCAAGAGTATGGGCGGCTTGCTCAGCAACATCCGGTATACGCGTTGGCACATCGATCAGTTGGGTAAGGTGATGTGACCCGGCAAAGAGCTCGACATACCTTCCTTCGGGTGTTGTCTGACCAGAATAGCGGAGCCAATTGGAATTGTGTACATTGGAATGACCCGCAATAACGATTTCAGTGCGAGAACAAAGGAATGGAAACAGACAGAGCATCAAACTCGTTCCAAGTCGAATAACAGTCGAAATTTGGTCTCCTGTTATATAATACAATAATGAATGACATGCTTGCGGATAGTGAATTTGAGCCACAAGAAGTAAAAGTCCTTCTTGGAACATTGCCCGTATCGGGGAAGGCTCTGGCAAGCAATATCATTCCTAACATAGATCAAGAGACCATGATGGTAAAAGAGTATTTACTCCAACCTGAGTTACACTTAATGCCAAAACAGCTGACCTATAACGAATAGTGTAGACGTACACGTGAAATAAATTCTTCCTTAAACCGCGGCGAACATTAGAACTTACTTTTAAAACACAACTCTGGCAATGTCAAACCGTGCAGTGAAGTTCCAAATTAATTTCCGTAATAATAAACTGTCTTAGGTGTTATGCCCATAAGGCAGCTTGCATACAAAAAATCAAAAACAGCGGGAGTGGGTATATTTGTCTGTCCTCCAACGACGCGAAGTGGTGTTATTTTATTCTTCATAACACACGCGAGTGGTATTTGTATCTTTTTCTCAACGAGACTGCATTTTTTTTAAACACTCGCGACAACAATGCGCAAATAATTATTATTTTACTTTTTTGTTTTTCGTTTTCTTGTGCGCGCACCTCACTACGGCGAGCTTAAGATCCCTTGGATCAAAACATAAACGTGAATCTAGTTGTAAAACAGTGAAAGTCCAAAAAGAAAATAAATTAGAAACAAGAAATTATAAAAGCGAGATACTTATTTCTCGAAGATTTTATTCAGAGTAGTTTCTCGAGGAACATGAACGTAAAAAAATTTAAATTATTAGAAAAAGACAGAAAGAGTGAATAGGATATATTTTATAGTGGTAGAAAAAGACAAATGGATGCGTTCAAATATAATTAGGTTTGTTCAATGAAGTGCGTTTGAAACTTCAACACTCCTCCTCAAACGTGCTGAAGTATCTTTCTCTGAGTTCCTTGACTCTTCCTACTGGCAGTGGTTTTATAAGATGATCCGCTACCATGTTGGTACTTTCACAGTATTTACATATTACAATAACATATGCGATGTAGTCCTTGATAAAATTATACTTTGAATTTTTCCATGGAGATTCATTTCAAACAGCTTTGATTATCTCTTAATATTAAAACGGGTTCATTGAAAATTTGGTTCATATCTCGAGTAATCATTTTAACCAAACTTTTTTTGTGATAGCTATGCAATTTTGCTTTCTAAAACTCCAGCTTACTGTTCCATGGAAGATATTGAAGATGTTTCCGCTATTAGATTTTCGTTCTTTGCAATCCTTTGCCCGGTTAGTATTTGCGTAACCAAAGAGTTTGGATGTGTATTTTGTTTCGCCTAGTCCTAGTTTAAGATCTACTGTGCCTTTAAGATACCTAACTTATCTCTTCAGTTCGTTCCAGTCTTCTGATGAGGGTTGAGAAACCTTTCTAGCGAGTATAGAGAATAAACCGATAAACCTCTGATATTTTTCGTTATCCAAACATAGATCAGACTTAACCATAGCTGGGTTCCAACGGAACATTTGAGGTCTTAGCATTTTTCAAACTCATGTCTTCAAATATTTTATTGATGTATCCTGTTAAACTTATTGAGAAGTGTCCGTTGCTATTGCGATTAACATCAAGTCCAAGATATTGTTCGATGGGTCCCAGATTTCCGAGCTCATACTTAAGCCCCAATGACTTGCTAGTATCGTCAAAAAGTTGCATATCTTTACTTGAAACTAACAGGTCATTAACATAAATCAGGACGAAAATCCAAGTATTCCCAATCTTTTTTGTGTATAAGCATTGATTAATTTTCTTTTGAAACGAATGTCGGATATTGCTTCATTTACGACTTGATTTTATGACTTCGCTGACTGCTTTAACCCGTAAATACTTTTATTTAATTTACATACTTCATTCTGCTAACTTTCAATTACGAAGCCTGGAGGTTGCCGCATGTAGACTGTTTCCTTTAGGAAACTACGGAAAGCTGTTTTAGCATCAAAATGCTGCACGTGCATTTTACGATGACCGAAACTGCCAAAAGAACCCTCAGTGTTGTGTGACGAATAGCAGGAGCAAACGTTACGCAAGGTTTTTGTCAGCGGTATGGAATTACGTAGTCAACGTTGCGCAACCAGACGAGCCTTGTAGACACATTTTTCTCCTCCTTCAGCTGTTTTTCGTTTGTAGACCCATTTACAACCTACTGCTTTTCTGTCAGAAGGCAAAGGCACAATATTCCAAGTATTGTTGTTCTGCAATGACTGTCTCTCCGTCTTCATTGCACTTTTTAAGAATTCCACTTCATTGCCCCCCAAAGCCTCTTATAAACTTGTTGGATTCCTATTTTTTTCGTGCTTTTGCTTTACGACATGAACCTCAATAATATATCTTTAAGGTGGTTTACCTTTTGTTGATGTGTTAGATATTATTTTCTGAACAATTACTTACTTACTTAGGTGGCGCTACAGTTCGGGACGAACCTGGGCCTCAACCAACATGCCTCTCCAGCCAACTCTGCTTTGGCTAGCTGCCTCCAGTTTTGCACTCCAAGTTGGTTGAGGTCGTCCTCCACTTGAGCGCGCCACGGCGAAGTCTTCCTTGACTGCGTCTACCCTCTGGGATGGAATCGAAGATCCTGCGAGCCGGAGCATTGTTGTCCATTCGCTCTACATGACCTAGCCATGTTAAACGTGATATGCGTATTTTTTTGACCAGGTCAATGTCGCTGTAAAGCTCGTATAGTTCTTGGTTGAACCTTCTCCTCCAAAGCCCGTTAACGCAGATAGGGCCAAAAATCTTCCGAAGAATCTTACGCTCGAAACGACTAAGGATATCTTCATCCGCTTTAGATAGAGTCTATGCCTCGGCGCCATAGAGCAGGACTGGGATGATTAGGGTCTTATACATAGTCTCCTTTGTCTTTCGAGAGAGGGCTTTGCTACTCAATTGCCTTCCTAGCCCATAGAAACAGCGATTGGCAAGAGTAATTCTTCGCTTTATTTCTGACGAGATGTTGTTGTCAGATGTTATAGCGGATCCGAGGTACACAAAGTCCCTAACTACCTCAAAGTTGTACCTGTCTATTGTGATGTTTTGTCCAATCCGCCGGTGTTGTGTGTCCCTTTTTGTGGACAGCAGGTACTTCGTTTTGGCCTCATTGACTGCTAGTCCCATCTTAGCCGCTTCAGTTTCAATGCTAGCAAACGTTCCAGTGACAGCTCGCCGAGTTCTGCCAATGATGTCTATGTCGTCAGCGTATGCTAGCAATTGCACAGACTTGAAAAAAATTGTCCCACTACAATTCACTTGCGAGTTTCTTATAATTTTTTCAAATATTAAGTTGAAGAAATCGCACGATAGCGCATCACCTTGTCGGAATCCTTTTTTGACGTCAAAAGCTTCTGTGAGGTCAGAACCAACCTTGACGGAGCAGCGAGAGTTCTCCATCGTCATCCTGCACAGTCGGACGAGTTTTGTGGGAATGCCAAAACCTGACATGGCTCTGTATAGCTCGTCTCTATAAATGCTATCGATAAAGAGGTGGTGGGTATCGATTTGGAATTCTTGGGTGGTTTCCAGGATCTGCCGTAGCGTGAACATTTGATCGATTGTGGACTTTCCTGGTCTGAAACCACACTGATAGGGGCCAATCAGGTTGCTGACGAAAGGTTTCAGGCGTTCACATAGTACGGCAGAGAGGATCTTGTAGGTGATATTCAGGAGACTTATTCCTCCATAGTTGGCGCAGTTTAGAGGGTCTCCTTTCTTGTGGATCGGGCAAACGATGCTGAGGTTCCATTCATCAGGCATACTTTCTTCTGACCAAACTTTAGAGATGAGTTGGTGTATGCACTCCACCAGGTCATCTCCAGCCGCTTTAAAAAGTTCGGCGGGTAATCCGTCGGGTCCAGCAGCTTTGTTGTTTTTGAGTTTAGATATTGCTATCCTTACTTCATTTTGGTCAGGTGGACGGAAGTTTTGTCTGTCATCATCCATGTTGAATGGTTCATTCTGCCTGACAGCGGGATTTTGGCCTTCATCGTCGTTTAACAGTCTGCAGAAATGGTCCTTCCATGTACTCAGCACCGACTGTGACTCTACTACGAGGTTTCCATTCCTATCTCTACAGGCTTCTGTGCGGGATTTTTTTCCTTGGCATGTTCTTTTTACCTGTTGGTAAAACTTCCGCACGTTGTTCCTGGAGCAGCATCTTTCAATATCTTCGATCGCGCGCTTCTCATGCTCTCTTTTTTTCTTTTGGAGAAGCCGGTGTTCTTCCCGTCTTTTCTGCTCGTAAAGCTCGCGAGCAGCTCTCGTCTTTCTTTGCAGCGTCGCTTTATATGCATCTTGTTTGGCTGCATGGGCCTGCCTGCATTCGTCATCAAACCAGAGGTTTCGTGGTGGTGGTCTGGTGAAACCTAGCACATCAGTTGCGGCATCTCTGATGGCTTGTTGGCAGTGTTGCCACTGATCTTCGGCACTTGATGCTGGCGGTACTAGATTTCTTGAGAGGTTACGGGATATTCGATCGGCATAGGTTCTGGCGGTTTCTTGCGATTGCAGCTTTCCGACGTCATACTTCCTCACAGTATTACTCCGTTGTTGTGGAGTTCGGGTTATTCGCATTCTTACCTTTGCTGCAACAAGGTAGTGATCCGAGTCGATGTTAGCTGCTCGGAAGGTGCGAACATCCAAGATACTGGAGGCGTGTCTTGCATCGATCGCAACGTGATCAATCTGATTGACGGTTCTTTGATCTGGGTGTCGCCAAGTCCTTTTCTGTATATCGAGATGAGAAAACCATGTGCTTGCAATGGCGACGTTATGTGCCGCTGCGAAGTCAATTAGCCTAAGTCCGTTTTCAGACGTTGTGTCGTGTAGGCTATGTTTTCCGACAGTCCTACCAAAGATTTCCTCTTTACCTATTTTGGCATTAAAATCACCTAGTACGATCTTAACGTCGTATTTAGGGCATTGCTCATAGGTTTTGTCGAGGAGCTCATAGAAGTCATCCTTGGTGGCGTCATCTTTGTCCTCTGTCGGGGCATGAGCGCATATTAGGCTAATGTTGGCAAATTTAGCCTTGATACGGATTTTCACAAGTCGCTCACTTACGTGTCGAAAGCCCAAGACTTCTTGCCTTAGTCTACCGCTTATGACGAATCCGCACCCAAATAAACGCTGTGGTCTTCTTGCGCAATCACCGTAGTACACGTCACAGTTTTTCATCCTCCTTTTGCCCGGCCCATTCCATCGCACTTCCTGGATGGCAGTAATTCCTGCTCTGTAGCAGTCTAGGGCCTCCGCTAGTTGTTTGGATGCACGTGGTCTGTTAAGAGTTCTAACATTCCACGTGCAGATCCGAAGGTCGTTGTCCTTGATTCGTCTTTCCGGGTCGTCAACAGTAAATCCGTCCTTTTCCGAGGCTATTGGTCGCTTCGCAACTTTTTCTTTTTTCCGTGGCAGGGTTGTTAACCCCACGCACAACCCCCAACCTGGAGGGCCAGATCCTTTGTTGGATTCCTTGGACAAAAGGAACCGGAGAATCCCTAGTCAGTAACCCACTTCGGGGATATGAGCGCTGCCGTTGGCCCATTAAGGGTTCATCCGCCACCATCTCTATTTCAATGCCCTGACTTGCATTGAATTGTCCTAATGACCTTATCTCCAAATACGTCGAAGTAGCTCATTAGGGCGTCTGCTTCGTTGACTGTTGACGCCACCGTTGGTCCAATTGGTTGGGCTCATCCGCCGTACGTCCTCTTTCTGAGGGGCTCGTGCAAGACTTCTGCGTATCGATCAGAACAGTCATTAAAGCAGAGCATTATAGTGTTGCTATTTTTTCTGTGTTCAACACTCGCGCTTATAAGTTTAGCAGGAATGTATGGATGAACAGACCAGTACCCGGTGGTTACCGCGGGGAGGTAAAATAAGCACAATTGATGTGTACGATATAGTTGCAGCGACTGTGCATCACCAGTTTGATGCCTTTCAGTGCCTACCCTATTCATACAGCACCCAACCACCAATCTGAACAATTAATTCTTCAATAATACCCTGAACCTGATTAACATATTTGCTGTCGAATCCAAAGAGATTCATAAAAAGAATCCATATCCTCACCAGAAAAATATTCCCGATCATCCTTTTCAGCATCCATCATTCCTTCTTCAGCTGTTTGGTCGTCTAACTACGATTACCCCAACCAATCAATCATTACTTAGCAGCTCTCGTATATTATTTGTTGCGACATCGGAAACTGTGAAACTGACCCACTTAACCTCAGGAAACAAACATCTCTACTGACTACAATTATTTTATTTTCGGGATTGAGCAATCTTTACGCCTTAGAATTTTGATCATATTCCACAAAAACCATACTGTCAGACTTCCTTTCGAATTTCCTACGTTTCTCTGTTGAAACATGGACCTAACATCTCTCTTTAAACAAACGAAGATGTTCGAAGCATGGTTTAGAACCGTTCCACATCTCAAAAGTGGTAATTTTGATTGCTCTTGATGGTAGTCAATTTTGCAAGTATGCAGCCGTCAAAATTGTCTCAGCCCAAAACTCTCTTCAAAATCCTGCCTCTATTATCATGCACCTGGACATCTCCACCAAAGACCTCTTGCACCTTTCAGCGACACAACAAATAACAATTGTATATCGGCTATAGTCATCGACAAAAGGAAGCAAATAACGATTCCCGCTTACACTACTTACCTCCATTGAGCCGCATTCATCTGTATGTTCTTATTCCAGAACAGCGATACTTACCAATTTTTTTCGGGAATGGAAGAGGAGTTGATTTTCTCACAAGTATCATCTATACCACCTTTGTCAATTTTGATACCTGAAGCCAAATCTTTCGTAACTATGAGCTCAATCGCCTCTGCATCCCTATGACCAAGTAAAAACAGAAATTATAAAAGCGAGATACTTATTTCTCGAAGATTTTTTTCAGAGTTGTTTCTCGAAGAACATGAACGTTGAAAAATTATATTATTAGAAAAAGACAGGGAGTGAATAGTATTTATTGAAGGGAAACTTCTTTACGCGCATGAGGATACATTTCTTACGGATGAAACGGAAGTAGTGAAACGGAAATGTGCAACGTTTTTGTCTAAGAATAGGTAAAGAGCGATTGAGACCGATTGAGAGAGAGTGAGAACGGGCGAACGTAGCGTGAATAACATAGCCATGGAGCGAGAGTAAGGAGCAAGCGAGTGAGTAAACGCAGATCTGTTTTATTTATTTGCATTATTTTTATTTATGATAGAACACATTTTAAAAAACACAAATAATTAAATTTTACGAAACGATCACTAAGTAAACCAGATATTGTTGAGGTGGTGTTGTGTACAGCAAGAGCTTTTTAATTTGACTGACATGTGACATCGATATGTTGGTAAGGCTAGCACAAGACGGTCCTTGTGATTGGTCACTGCAGGGACTCTGCGACGTCACAACAAAATAGGTCCTACCACTGTCACTGATACGACAAAGATCATCGTTCCACAGCTAGCTACAGTGACTATCACACGAATGACCCATGTCTGTCCTTGTTGTCCCAAAATACAATGAACGTCAAAGTGTGTCCCTGTTTTCCCTGTATCTCGGTGTCACTGCAAGGACATTCAAAACAGTGACCATTACACGACGTGACAACTCTCAAACCCCTGATCGTTGGCGGTGAGCCTAAACTGCTATGACATTTATCATTTTCAGCAGTGACGATTACACGGCGTCACTCAAATGAGTCCCTGTTTCTTGGTTGTTTTGGTTGTTTTGGTTAAATATAGACATGAGTTTCTGAAGTGTTTCAATTACCTTAATTAATTTAATTAAAAAAAGAATAAATAATACATTTCCAATTACAGTGATTAAAGGCAAAAGTGAAAAAACAAATAATGTATGTCCACACGAAATATAGTAGAGGTGGCGATTCTTTCGGCCTACATATTGGAAAGCAGCAGTGACGATGACTCCGACAACAACCATAGGCCACCGCAAAGAATTCGTTCCCTGTGATCCAAAAATTGGTTGTTGCGACGTGATAATGAAAGTTTCTGCGCAAAACTAATGCGAAAATTATGAGCTGAGGACCAGAGCTCTATCGTCTCGTCAAACAGCCGCGTTTTAACGCCGCGTTGTATATATACCGCAATACATATACAATGTCACAAAGAATGCAGAAATTCCAGAATGTCACTGCAGTGACCAATTACAAGGAGTCCCAAATAAAAAGCAAAGGGTTCATTTTAAGAGTTTATTTAAGACTGACTTATAAAAAGGCATTAATTTAAGTATTTAGACAATAATGATATATTAAAGAGAACGCATTGGTATAAATCATGATGTTATAAGTATGAGTGTTGATAAAATAAAGATGAAAATAGAAAAAGGTACATTCACAATAATCTTTCATTTTGATTTTCTCGAAAATGGCTCCAACAATTTTGATAAAACTTTCAGGGTGCTATTTTTTACAACAATACATCTTTCAGTTAGAATGAATTTTTCTTTTATAACGGTACCCCCTATAGAGCCATTATAGGTAGAGACCGATTGAGGGAGATTGAGAAAGGGCGAACGTAGCATGAAGCACATAGCCATGGATCAAGCGAGTAAGTAAACGTAGATCTGTTTTATTTATTTGCATTATCATTAGTATACAGTGTGTAGAGTGAGTTTAATTTATAAATAAATAATTTGTGATTAATTTGTAAATCGTTCTATACTAAGCATTTATTCAGAGTAAGAAATATAATTGTTACCTTTTTGTTCAAATACAATTTCTTATGTTAATTCGTTTGAAGGTTAGAAAATTTTAATATTTACAAAAAAACACGTAACATTTTAATTTACAATTCGTCATTTGAACCGATTGAGAGAGAATGGGAACGGGCGAACGTAGCATGAACCACACAGCCATGGAGCGAGAGTAACGAGCAAGCGAGTGAGTAAACGCAGATCTGTTTTATTTATTAACATTGTCATTAGTCTGCATACGGTGTGTAGTGTCATATGACATAAATTTATAAATAAATACAAATTAAAAAAAGAAGTTTCACTTCTCACATGTGAACTTTGTACGCAAGCACTTTTTTTTATAGTGCTAAAAAAAGAAAAATTGATGCGTTCAAAAATTATAAGGTTTGTTCATTGAAGTACGTTTGAAATTCAACAAATCTCCACTATTTTTCTCTACAACAATCAATTTACTAACCCAAATTTTAAGATGAGAAACTTTTTCTTTTACCAGAGTCTTTTCTAATTTGTCTAATGTCAACATTATTCTCTCTTGAACTGTTAGTGGAACTTTTTTTTACTAAGCCAAAATCACAACAAGTTGTGTAAACCCAAGATTGGTGTGGAATAACTTTCTACGATTTAAACATTGCATTTGTGAAATATTTATAAACGAGCATAACAATCTACACTTCCCAACCGGCTTCAATAATTTACCACCGTAAGTAACAAGCACTAAATTTGATGGTGAGATTTTGTTAGAGATTCAAAGGAAGGATATTTGCCTCTGATCCCGATTCTTCTGAAGAGGTGTTCTTCCACACTGGCAAAGCCACTGCGTAAGCTTTTCCATCGGTCCTACTCTTCTGGAATCTTTCCTAGAAGATGGAAAACAGCATTTGTCCAGCCTGTCCCTAAGAAAGGTGGCCCATCCTCCCGCTCCTCCTACCGACCCATAGCACTGACATCCCTTCTTTCTAAGGTCATGGAAACACTGATTAACCGTCAGTTTAAGGAATATCTCGAAGATCGAAAGCTTCTCCATGACCGTCAGCACGGCTTCCGCAGCAACCGTTCCACTGGTGATCTGATGGCATATCTCAACGAACAGTGGAACAAATCTTTACATCGCTTTGGTGAAAGTAAGATTATTGCTCTGATATCTCCAAGGCACTCGACAGAGTTTGCCATGAAGCTCTTTTATCGAAAATGCGTGCTTTTGGGATCGATGATACTCTTGTTCGTTGGATTAGAAGCTATCTTCTGGACCGTTCAATACAAGTTGTATTGGACGGATTCAAGTCTGATTCCCATAAAATAAATGCTGGTGTGCCCCAGGGCTCTGTTCTGTCTCCGACTGATGATCGCGTTGGCCCCCATGAAATAGCAATTACTCCAACTTATGAACTTGGTGGTAGCACACATAAGTTTTTGTTTTTCATTCAAAAAGCTTCTACTGTATAACAGTATAAATGAGGAAAAGAGTCGGAGACAGAATGGAGCCATGTGGCACACCAGCATTTTTTTTGTGGGAATCAGGCTTGAATGCGTCCAATTAAACTTGTATTGAACAGTCCAGAAGCTCATAATCCAACGAACAAGAGTATCATCAATCACAAAGGCACGCATTTTCGATAAGAGAGCTTCATGCCAAACTCTATCTAATGCCTTGGAGATATCAAGAGCATTAATCTTACTTTCAGCAAAGCGATGTAAAGATTTGTTCTACTGTTCGGTGGACGGTCATGGAAAAGCTTTTGATCTTCAAGATATTCCTTAAGCTGACGGTTAACATTTTCTCAAGTACCGGAGGGGCAACGTTGCTGTAAGGCAGCGTACAGCTGGCAGAGAAATAGGCTGCGAGCAAGTTTGCCTACTCTGAAGAGTAGACATAAGGTTTGTTATTAGCGATGTGCGTTGGAACCGAAGATTTTGAGGAGTTTTTCACTGAAGATTAATCCATATCCTCACCAGAAAAATATTCCCGATCATCCTTTTCAGCATCCATCATTCCTTCTTCAGCTGTTTGGTCGTCTAACTACGATTACCCCAACCAATCAATCATTACTTAGCAGCTCTCGTATATTATTTGTTGCACCATCGGAAACTGTGAAACTGACCCACTTAACCTCAGGAAACAAACATCTCTACTGACTACAATTATTTTATTTTCGGGATTGAGCAATCTTTACGCCTTAGAATTTTGATCATATCCCACAAAAACCATACTGTCAGACTTCCTTTCGAATTTCCTACGTTTCTCTGTTGAAACATGGACCTAACATCTCTCTTTAAACAAACGAAGATGTTCGAAGCATGGTTTAGAACCGTTCCACATCTCAAAAGTGGTAATTTTGATTGCTCTTGATGGTAGTCAATTTTGCAAGTATGCAGCCGTCAAAATTGTCTCAGCCCAAAACTCTCTTCAAAATCCTGCCTCTATTATCATGCACCTGGACATCTCCACCAAAGACCGGCTATAGTCATCGACAAAAGGAAGCAAATAACGATTCCCGCTTACACTGCTTACCTCCATTGAGCCGCATTCATCTGTATGTTCTTATTCCAGAACAGCGATACTTACCAATTTTTTTCGGGAATGGAAGAGGAGTTGATTTTCTCACAAGTATCATCTATACCACCTTTGTCAATTTTGATACCTGAAGCCAAATCTTTCGTAACTATGAGCTCAATCGCCTCTGCATCCCTATGACCAAGTAAAAACAGAAATTATAAAAGCGAGATACTTATTTCTCGAAGATTTTTTTCAGAGTTGTTTCTCGAAGAACATGAACGTTGAAAAATTATATTATTAGAAAAAGACAGGGAGTGAATAGTATTTATTGAAGGGAAACTTCTTTACGCGCATGAGGATACATTTCTTACGGATGAAACGGAAGTAGTGAAACGGAAATGTGCAACGTTTTTGTCTAAGAATAGGTAAAGAGCGATTGAGACCGATTGAGAGAGAGTGAGAACGGGCGAACGTAGCGTGAATAACATAGCCATGGAGCGAGAGTAAGGAGCAAGCGAGTGAGTAAACGCAGATCTGTTTTATTTATTTGCATTATTTTTATTTATGATAGAACACATTTTAAAAAACACAAATAATTAAATTTTACGAAACGATCACTAAGTAAACCAGATATTGTTGAGGTGGTGTTGTGTACAGCAAGAGCTTTTTAATTTGACTGACATGTGACATCGATATGTTGGTAAGGCTAGCACAAGACGGTCCTTGTGATTGGTCACTGCAGGGACTCTGCGACGTCACAACAAAATAGGTCCTACCACTGTCACTGATACGACAAAGATCATCGTTCCACAGCTAGCTACAGTGACTATCACACGAATGACCCATGTCTGTCCTTGTTGTCCCAAAATACAATGAACGTCAAAGTGTGTCCCTGTCTTCCCTGTACCTCGGTGTCACTGCAAGGACATGCAAAACAGTGACCATTACACGACGTGACAACTCTCAAACCGCTGATCGTTGGCGGCGAGCCTAAACTGCTATGACATTTATCATTTTCAGCAGTGACGATTACACAGCGTCACTCAAATGAGTCCCTGTTTCTTGGTTGTTTTGGTTGTTTTGGTTAAATATAGACATGAGTTTCTGAAGTGTTTCAATTACCTTAATTAATTTAATTAAAAAAAGAATAAATAATACATTTCCAATTACAGTGATTAAAGGCAAAAGTGAAAAAACAAATAATGTATGTCCACACGAAATATAGTAGAGGTGGCGATTCTTTCGGCCTACATATTGGAAAGCAGCAGTGACGATGACTCCGACAACAACCATAGGCCACCGCAAAGAATTCGTTCCCTGTGATCCAAAAATTGGTTGTTGCGACGTGATAATGAAAGTTTCTGCGCAAAACTAATGCGAAAATTATGAGCTGAGGACCAGAGCTCTATCGTCTCGTCAAACAGCCGCGTTTTAACGCCGCGTTGTATATATACCGCAATACATATACAATGTCACAAAGAATGCAGAAATTCCAGAATGTCACTGCAGTGACCAATTACAAGGAGTCCCAAATAAAAAGCAAACGGTTCATTTTAAGAGTTTATTTAAGACTGACTTATAAAAAGGCATTAATTTAAGTATTTAGACAATAATGATATATTAAAGAGAACGCATTGGTATAAATCATGATGTTATAAGTATGAGTGTTGATAAAATAAAGATGAAAATAGAAAAAGGTACATTCACAATAGTCTTTCATTTTGATTTTCTCGAAAATGGCTCCAACAATTTTGATAAAACTTTCAGGGTGCTATTTTTTACAACAATACATCTTTCAGTTAGAATGAATTTTTCTTTTATAACGGTACCCCCTATAGAGCCATTATAGGTAGAGACCGATTGAGGGAGATTGAGAAAGGGCGAACGTAGCATGAAGCACATAGCCATGGATCAAGCGAGTAAGTAAACGTAGATCTGTTTTATTTATTTGCATTATCATTAGTATACAGTGTGTAGAGTGAGTTTAATTTATAAATAAATAATTTGTGATTAATTTGTAAATCGTTCTATACTAAGCATTTATTCAGAGTAAGAAATATAATTGTTACCTTTTTGTTCAAATACAATTTCTTATGTTAATTCGTTTGAAGGTTAGAAAATTTTAATATTTACAAAAAAACACGTGACATTTTAATTTACAATTCGTCATTTGAACCGATTGAGAGAGAATGAGAACTGGCGAACGTAGCATGAACCACATAGCCATGGAGCGAGAGTAACGAGCAAGCGAGTGAGTAAACGCAGATCTGTTTTATTTATTAACATTGTCATTAGTCTGCATACGGTGTGTAGTGTGATATGACATAAATTTATAAATAAATAAAAATTAAAAAAAAGAAGTTTCACTTCTCACATGTGTACTTTGTACGCACGCACTTTTTTTTATAGTGGTAAAAAAAGAAAAATTGATGCGTTTAAAAATTATAAGGTTTGTTCATTGAAGTACGTTTGAAACTTCAACAAATTTCCACTATTTTTCTCTACAACAATCAATTTACTAACCCAAATTTTAGGATGAGAAACTTTTTCTATTACCAGAGTCTTTTCTAATTTGTCTAATGTCAACATTATTCTCTCTTGAACTGTTAGTGGAACTTTTTTTTACTAAGCCAAAATCACAACAAGTTGTGTAAGCCCAAGATTGGTGTGGAATAACTTTCTACGATTTAAACATTGCATTTGTGAAATATTTATAAACGAGCATAACAATCTACACTTCCCAACCGGCTTCAATAATTTACCACCGTAAGTAACAAGCACTAAATTTGATGGTGAGATTTTGTTAGAGATTCAAAGGTAGGATATTTGCCTCTGATCCCGATTCTTCTGAAGAGGTGTTCTTCCACACTGGCAAAGCCACTGCGTAAGCTTTTTCATCGCTCCTATTCTTCTGGAATCTTTCCTAGAAGATGGAAAACAGCATTTGTCCAGCCTGTCCCTAAGAAAGGTGACCCATCCTCCCCCTCCTCCTACCGACCCATAGCACTGACATCCCTTCGTTCTAAGGTCATGGAAACACTGATTAACCGTCAGCTTAAGGAATATCTCGAAGATCGAAAGCTTCTCCATGACCGTCAGCACGGCTTCCGCAGCAACCGTTCCACTGGTGATCTGATGGCATATCTCACCGAACAGTGGAACAAATCTTTACATCGCTTTGGTGAAAGTAAGATTATTGCTCTTGATATCTCCAAGGCATTCGACAGAGTTTGCCATGAAGCTCTTTTATCGAAAATGCGTGCTTTTGGGATCGGTGATACTCTTGTTCGTTGGATTAGAAGCTATCTTCTGGACCGTTCAATACAAGTTGTATTGGACGGATTCAAGTCTGATTCCCATAAAATAAATGCTGGTGTGCCCCAGGGCTCTGTTCTGTCTCCGACTCTTTTCCTCATTTTTATAAATGATCTTCTGTCTGTTACTTCTAATCCACTTAACTGTTTTGCTGACGACTCTACCCTCAGCTTTTCATATTCGTTCGATAATTCACGTCCTTCGCCTTCGGACGTACAATTGCAACGGTGCCGTATGTCAAGCTCATTAAACTCCAAATTATACAGCATTGTCAAATGGGGTAATAGGAATCGTGTGGAGTTTAATGCTTCGAAAACTTAATGCCGTCTTCTGTCGTTAAAGCTAAACATTCCCCCAATGCCATTGTCCATGAATGGCACTTACATCGAAGAAACCGAAAAGCTCTCAGTACTCGGTATGTGTGTCAACGACGACCTCCGTTGGAACGACCATATATTTGAGATCGCTAAGAATGCTGCAAAGTGCTTAGGTTTTCTGTATCGGTGTAAGAAGTATTTTTCCCCATCTGATCTGGCTACAATTTATAAAGCGTTTATACGCCCTAAACTCGAGTATAACTCCCACCTCTGGGCAGGTGCTTCGCAAACATCGCTTCTCCTGCTTGATAGAATACAAAATCGAGCGTTAAGATTGATAGGAAATAAAACTGCCGCTGAAACAATTGCCCCACTCGAACACCGACGCAATGTTTCATGTCTTTCCTTATTTTATCGTTTCTTTTACAAAAAATGTTCACTCGAAGTAGCCAGTTGCATTCCTCCCCTTAAAAGTTTCTCCCGTAATACTCGTCTCGCAAGGAATGCTCATCAGTTCACCCTGGAGCCCAATTTCAGACGTACCGTGAAATATAGGGATCCTTTTATTAGCCGAACAACACGAATTTGAAATAGTTTACCAGGCGGGATTTCCCCCTGCCATTTTGATCTGCTAACATTCAAAACCAATGTTAATCGGCACCTCCTATCTCTCCCCTCCCTATATTCGTAATTCCCGCGCAGTGTGTTCTACATTAAAAGGGAAACACATAATCCCTTGTGCGTGCGTTAATTATAAAAAAAAAAAAAACCATATTATACTTTCATTAACTTTAAAATTTTCAAACCAATGCGTTTTAACTTTTTCACCAATTCAAGATTCAATTGGTTGAATGTTATTATTAGACCTTATAGACCGCAAAAAATGCAATAAAAAGGAATAAAAAAACTTTTGTTTAAAATTTGTTTAACAATTTTTTTTAATTTAAATCCTATGCATTTCGGTTCTCATCTGCGGAACCATAATCAGCGAGCGAAACAATTAATTGTTTTTGAAGTTTTACTGTAGCTCGCTGATTATAGTTCAATAGCTGAGGACCGAAATGCATAAGATTTAAATAAAAAGAACTGTTAAACTAATTTTAAACAAAAGTTTTTTATTTCTTATTATTACAGTTTTTGCGGTCAATAAGGTGTTATAATACCTTTCAACCCATTAATCTGACCACAAACTCGGCTATAAAATTGACGATTAAATTTGTGAATAAAAACAAGATTCAATGTTGTCAAAAAATAAAGCTTCACAAATATCACTTACGTCATCATTTTCATCTCTTTGTAAATTTGGTTCGATTATCTATCTGATTAGTTTTAAAATTATTTAAAAACTTATTTTTTCTGCATGCCAAATAGAAATGACCTGGCTGCTTATATAGTATACAAAGCCTGCCATGGGCTGTGCACTTTGTTTTTGGGTGAACTGAAAGACAACGATCGCAGTTCACTTTGTTTTGTGACAAATTAAACGAATTCTTAGAAAAAGAAGTGTATTTATAAACAAAATTATTATTAGGCACATAAATATAATCTTAATGTTGATATTTACTATAAATACTTAAATTTATTTATTTCCCACAAATTGGCTGCTTCTTGTCAAAAAGATTCTAAAACAAAACTTTGGGATTTCTCTAACTGCCTTTGTATGCATTCATTGATGGCTGTTGTTAAGTCCACATTTGTTTCCATTAGTTTATTCTTAAGGACTTCATCGGTAAGTCCCATCATGATATAATCTCATAAAAATTTATCCTTCTCTACAAATTCACAGCCTTCACCTGCATTTCTTAAGTTGGTAAGAGAACTGTCAAATCTCCTGCTTATCATGTGGCTGCGATAGTGAGCTGTGTAGTACGTCATCTTTCGCAAACGCTAGAGCTCTTGTTCAGAGTTGTAACCCCACCCCGGACTAAAAAGGTTTTTCGAATAAATTGAACATAAAAGCGATAAAGCAGCACTAAAGAGTCTGATGATCGCGTTGGCCCCCGTGAAATAGCAATTACTCCAACTTATGAACTTGGTGGTAGTACACATAAGTTTTTGTTTTTCATTCAAAAACCTTCTACTGTATAACAGTATAAATGAGGAAAAGAGTCGGAGACAGAATGGAGCCATGTGGCACACCAGCATTTATTTTGTGGGAATCAGACTTGAATGCGTCCAATACAACTTGTATTGAACAGTCCAGAAGATAGCTCATAATCCAACGAACAAGAGTATCATCAATCACAAAGGCACGCATTTTCGATAAGAGAGCTTCATCCCAAACTCTATCTAATGCCTTGGAGATATCAAGAGCAATAATCTTACTTTCAGCAAAGCTATGTAAAGATTTGTTCTACTGTTCGGTGAGATATGCCATCAGATCGCCAGTGGAACGGTTGCTACGAAAGCCAACGTCACGGAAAAGCTTTTAGTCTTCAAGATATTCCTTTAGCTAACGGTTAATCAGCGTTTCCATGACCTCAGAAAGAAGGGATGTTAGTGCTATGGGTCGGTAGGAGAAGGGGAAGGATGGGACACCTTTCTTAGAGACAGGCAGGACAAATGCAATTTTCCATCTTCTAGGAAAGATTCCAGAAAAGAAGGAGCGATGGAAAAGCTTACGCAGTGGCTGTGGAAGAACACCTTTTCAAAAAGCTGGGGGTATACCATCCGGGCCAGCGCATTTGTATATATCGAGATCTTTGAGAACTCTTGCTACTGTACCAGTGCGGAAAAATAATATGTCCCATGGAAAAATTTACATTCTCAAGTACAGGAGGGGCAACGTTGCTGTACGGCAGCGTAGAACTGGCGGAGAAATAGGCTGCGAGCAAGTTTGCCTTCTCTGCAGAGTAGACAATAGGTTTGTCATTAAGGATGAGCGTTGTAACCGAAGATTTTGAGCAGTTTTTAATATCTTTTACATATGTCCAAAAATGTTGGTCATGCAAAAATTTGTTTTTTTCAATAACCAAGTTGCATGATTTCCTTGCTTGTTTGTGCTTTTTCCGAATTTCATTTAGGGTTGGCTTTGTAAGATCGGAAACTCTTTGAGTCGGATTGCTTCTTTGCACTCAGAGTGAAACCAGGACTTTTGTTTGGCTTGATGCTTTTTAATCTGTAAAGAATAAAAGCAGCCCTGGCATGAATATCACTATCGAGGTGACTTCCTGGTGAGGAGTTTTTCTTTAACTGGATGGGTGGAGGATGAGAATTTTGCTGAAATGACACAATGGTCCGCAGTGCCAAACATAGAAGTTACACTAATGGTATACTTATCAGGGTGAGAAGAAACAAGTCAAGAGTATGGGCGGCTTGCCCAGCAACATCCAGTATACGCGTTGGCACATCGATCAGTTGGGTAAGTTGATGTAACCCGGCAAAGAACTCGACATACCTTCCTCCGGGTGTTATCTGACCAGAATAGCGGAGCCAATTGGAATTGTGTACATTGAAATCACCCGCAATAACGATTTTAGTGCGAGGACAAAGGGAAACAATTTCCGATATGGAAACAGATAGCGCATCAAACTTGTTACAAGTCGAATAACCGCAGCTCATTTTGTTTTGTGACAAATTAATCGAATTCTTACAAAAAGAAGTGTGTTTATAAACAAAATTATTATTAGGCAAATTAATATAATTCTTATGTTGATACTTATTTGAATACTTAAATTTATTTATTTCCCACAAATTGGCTGCTTCTTGTGGAGAAGTATCTAAAACAAAACTTCGGGATTTCTGCATTCATTGATGGCTGTTGTTAAGTCCGCATCGGTCAGTCCCTTGATGATATAATCTCATAATAATTTTTCCTTCTATACAAATTTACAGCCTTCACCTGCATTTCTTATGTTGGTAAGAAAACTACCAAATGATTCTCCTGCTTATCATGTGGCTGCGATAGTGCGATGTGTAGTACGTCGGCTTTTGCAAACGCTAGATCGCTTGTTCAAAGTTCAAACCCAGCTCGGGACCAAAAAGGTTTTTCGAATTAATTGAACATAAAAGCGATAAAGCAGCACTGAAGAGTCTGATGATCGGGTTGGCCCCCGTGAAATAGCTTTTACTCCAACCTATAAAATTGGTGGAAGTACACATAAGTTGTAGTTCTTCATTCAAAAGTTCCACTGTTCGGTGAGATATGCCATCAGATCGCCAGTGGAACGGTAGCTGCGGAAACCATACTGACGGTCATGGAAAAGCTTTTAATCTTCAAGATATCCCTTAAGCTGACGGTTTAAATTCTCAAGTACAGGAGGGGCAACGTTGCTGTAAGGCAGCGTACAGCTGGCAGAGAAATAGGCTGCGAGCAAGTTTGCCTACTCTGAAGAGTAGACATAAGGTTTGTTATTAGCGATGTGCGTTGGAACCGAAGATTTTGAGGAGTTGTTCACTGAAGATTAATTTCAAACAGCTTTGATTATCTCTTAATATTAGGACGGGTTCCTTGAAACTTTCATTCATATCTTCGAGTAACCTTTTTAACCAAACTGCTTTGTGATAGCCATTGCTAATGCGATTATTTCTGCCTCCGTGGATGAAAGAGCTACGCAATTTTGCTTTTAACAACTCCAGCTTACTGTTCTACCGAAGATATATCCGCTATTAGATTTTCGTTTTTTGCGATCCTTTGCCCGGTTAGTATCTGAGTAACCAAAAAGTTTGGATGTGTATTTTGTTTCGCCTAGTCCTAGTTTAAGATCTACTATGCCTTTAAGATACCTTACTTATCTCTTCAGTTAATTCCAATCTTCTGATGAGGGTTGAGAAACCTTTATAGCGAGTATAGGGAGTAAACAACATAGTTATAAAGAAGACATCCGATAAACTTCTGATATTTTTCGTTATCAGAACATAGGTCAGACTTTTCTTTACCATAGCTGGGTTCCAACGGAACATTTGAGATCTTAGCATTTTTCAAACCCTATAACTATTTTATTGATGTATCCTGTTTGGCTTATTAAAAAGTGTTCGTTGCTATGGCGATTTACATCAAGTTCAAGATATTGTTTGATGGGTCCCAAATTTTCGAGCTCAAACTTGAGCCCCAATGACTTGCTAGGATCGTCAAAAATCTTTACTTGAAACAAACAGGCCATCAACATAAATCAGGACGAAAATCCTAGTATTCCCAATCTTTTTTGTGTATAGGCATTGATCAATTTCACTTCTTTTGAAACCAATGTCGGATAATGCTTCATTTACGATTTGATTCTATGACCTCACTTACTGCTTTAACCCCTAAATGTTTGTATTTAATTTACATACTTCATTCTGCTTACTTTCAACTACGAAGCCTGGAGGTTGTCGCATGTAGACTGTTTCCTTTAGATCACTGCTGAGGAAAGCTGTTTTGCATTAAAATGATGTAAGTGCATTCTCCGATGACCGCCACTGCCAAAAGAACCCTCAGTGTTGTATGATAAATAGCAGGAGCAAACGTTTCGTCATAGTCTATTCCATACAGCTGACAAAAACCTTACGCAAACAGACGAGCCTTGTAGATATATTTTTCTCCTCCTTCAGCTGTTTTTCGTTTGTAGACCCATTAACAACCTACTGCTTTTCTGTCAGAAGGCAAAGGCACAATATCCCAAGTATTGTTGTGCTGTAATGACTGCATCTCCTCCTTCATTGCACTTTTCCAGAATTCCACTTTATTGCCACCCACAACCTCTTGTAAACTTGTTAGATTCGTGTTTGTTTCATGCTTTTGCTTTACGACATAAACCTCGTGAATATATCTTGAAGGTGGTTTACCTTTTGTTGATCTGTAAGATATTCTTCTCTGAATGCCTTGCTCCCGCAAGTAGCTCTCCACCACGATCTGATCTAAAAAGCTTTGGCTTTTTCCCAAATTTATATATACTCTTTCATACGATCAATTACTTCTGATTTGTGTTGTAACAAATAAACGACTCTAGATCGGCTATAATCATCGACAAAAGTAAGGAAATAACGATTCCCACTTACACTGCTTACCTCCATTGGGCCGCATTCATCTGTATGTTCTTATTCCAGAACAGAGATTGGTCTACTTACCAATTTTTTTCGGGAATGGAAGAGGAGTTGATTTTCCCTGCAGACATATCTCACAAGTATCATCTATACCACCTTTGTCAATTTTGATACCTGAAGCCAAATCTTTCGTAACTATGAGCTCATTCGCCTCTGCATCCCTTTGACCAAGTACACGGTGCCATTGATGTAAACAATTGTTCAGATGGTGCAACCAAATGCGCCTTTTGCTTGTTTTTGCTTTTTCATTCCAGGTACTGCTTGCATTTATTTTTGAAGTGATCTTTTAGATGACAAAAGTAACATTCTGATCCATTAGCTTTTGTTGGACGCACCTCCTTTGTCACTTCAATCGCAAGTTCATATTTTTCAACAACTGGTTTTGTCCTTCGCCTTCCCGTAGTTTTGATTGCACACAATCGAAGGTTAGTTCCTTTCGCTTTTCTAATGCCATGATTAAAGTGCAGTAGCTTCTCCGCAAACTGCTCAACAGCATTGAGACACTCCACTGCTCTGATAGACGTTCTTCTCCGATTGCCGCCAGCCATTCAAACAAGAAAATTATACTTGTTATATGTATGGGCTTCCACATTTCCAACCTCATCCAATCGAAGACCACAAATCTGTCTCATCAGTTGGCCCTTGTTGCCCAAGGTATTCCTTACGTGATAAACCTTCAACGTGTTCCATGCATCCCTCGACGTGGTGGATTTTTTGGTGTGCTGTATCTGACTGTTCTCGACCGACAGGGCAATGTTTGAACGAGCCTCGTCATCTTTAGAAATCCATACAGGAGTTACCGGCTCCGGCTTGACAGTTTTATATTTCCATATGAAGTAATTTTCATTATTTAATTTCTGGAACGAAAACTTAAGCTCCCACATTTTAGAGCATACAACTTTACTTTGGAGAATCTAATTTATAAAACTTTTTATCTCTTTATAGGATTGGGCTCATAACCTGTTGTAATACAGCGAAAGTCCAAAAAGAAATAAATTAGAAACAAGAAATTATAAAAGCGAGTTACTTATTACTCGAAGATTTTATTGAAAATAGTTTCTCGAAAAACATGAACGTTGAAAAATTAAATTATTAGAAAAAGACAGGGAGTGAATAGGATTCATTTTATAGTGGTAAAAAAAAAGAAAAATGGATGCGTTCAAATATTATAAGGTTTGGTCAATAAAGTACGCTTGAAACTTCAACAAATCTCCACTATTTTTCTCTACAACAATCAATTTACTAACCCAGCTTTTAGGTTGAGAAACTTTTTCTATTACCAGGATCTTTTCAAATTTGCTAATGTCACCATTATTCTCTCCTGAACTGTTAGTGGAACTCTTTTTGCAGCCAAAAAAGTTGGCTCGAATCCCGTTATTATTTTCAAATCACATAATTTTGGAAAACATCCCAGACCATCAAAAATATCAAGATTTTCCCATAAAAGTTTTTCTTTTTCCGTTTCACTGGAACTATTTTTTCTTACTAAGCCAAAATCACAAGTTGGTAAACCCAAGATTGGTGTGTAATTAGTTTCTACGATGAAAACATAGCATTTGTGAAATATTTATAAACGAGCATAGTAGTCTACACTTCCCAACTGGCTTCAATAAATTGCAACCGTAAGTAACAAGCACTAAATTTGCTGGTGAGATTTTGTTAGAGATATTAAGGTAGGATATTTGCCTCTGATCCCATGTCAATTTTAAACGATGTTATACTTTCATTAACTTTAAAATTTTCAAACCACGGCGTTTTAACTTTTTCACCAATTTAAGATTCAATTGGTTGAAAGTTATTATTAGACCTTATAGACCGCAAAAATTGTAATAAAAAGAAATACAAAACTTTTATTTAAAATTTGTTTAACAGTTCTTTTTATTTAAATCCTATGTAGCTATTTCGGTGCTCAGCTGCGGAACCATAACTACCGAGCGACACTTAAACAATTAATTGTTTTTGTAGTTGTTTAACTGTCGCTCGCTGATGATGGTTCAACAGCTGAGAACCGAAATGCATACTATTTAAATAAAAAGAACTGTTAAAAAAATGTTAAACAAAAGTTTTTTATTTCTTTTTATTAAAATTTTTGCGGTCAATAAGGTGTAATAATAACTTTCAACCAATTAATTTGACCACTAACTCGGCTATAATAACGATTTAATTTGTGAATAAAAGCAAGATTCAATGTTGTCAAAAAATAAAGCTTCACAAATATCACTTACGTCATCACTTTCATCTCTTTGTAAATTTGGTTCGCCTGTAACTATCTCATTAGTTTTTACATTATTTAAGAACTTAATTTTTCTGCATGCCAAATAGAAATGACCTAGCTGCTTATATTGTTTATAAACAAAATTATTATTAGGCACATTAATATAATTCTTATGTTGATACTTATTTGAATACTTAAATTTATTTATTTCCCACAAATTGGCTGCTCTTTGTGAAGAAGTATCTAAAACAAAACTTCTGGATTTCTGCATTCATTGATGGCTGTTGTTAAGTCCGCATTTGCTGTTTCCATTAGTTTATTCTTAAAGACTTCATCGGTCAGTCCCTTGATGATATAATCTTATAATAATTTATCCTTCTCTATAAATTCACAGCCTTTACCTGCATTTCTTAAGTTGGTAAGAAAACTGCCAAATGATTCTCTTGCTTATCATTTGGCTGCGATAGTGCGATGTGTAGTACGTCGGCTTTTGCAAACGCTAGATCGCTTGTTCAAGGTTCAAATCCACCTCGGGATCAAAAAGGTTTTTCGATTTAATTGAAAATAAAAGCGATATAGCAGCACTAAAGAGTCTGATGATCGGGTTGGCCCCCGTGAAATAGCTATTACTCCAACCTATGAAATTGGTGGAAGTACACATAAGTTGTAGTTCTTCATTCAAAAAGCTTCTACTGTATAACAGTATAAATGAGGAATGAGAAAAGAATGGAGCCCTGTGGCACACCAGCATTTATTTTGTGGGAATCAGACTTGAATGCGTCCAATACAACTTGTATTGAACAGTCCAGAAGATAGCTCATAATCCAACGAACAAGAGTATCATCAATCACAAAGGCACGCATTTTCGATAAGAGAGCTTCATGCCAAACTCTATCAATTGCCTTGGAGATATCAAGAGCAATAATCTTACTTTCAGCAAACGATGTAAAGATTTGTTCCACTGTTCGGTGAGATATGCCATCAGATCGCCAGTGGAACGGTTGCTGCGGAAGCCATACTGACGGTCATGGAAAAGGTTTTGATCTTCAAGATATTCCTTAAGCTGACGGTTTACATTCTCAAGTACAGGAGGGGCAACGTTGCTGTAAGGCAGCGTAGAGCTGGCAGAGAAATAGGCTGCGAAAGAGTGAAAGAGCTGCGCAATTTTGCTTTCAACAACTCCAGCTTACTGTTCTTCCGAAGATATATCCGCTATTAGATTTTCGTTCTTTGCGATCCTTTGCCCGGTTAGTATCTGCGTAACCATAGAGTTTGGATGTGTATTTTGTTTCGCCTAGTCCTAGTTTAAGATCTACTGTGCCTTTAAAATACCTCACTTATCTCTTCAGCTAATTCTAATTTTCTGATGAGGGTTGAGAAACCTTTCTAGCGATTATAGGTAATAAACAACATATAAAGAAGACATCCGATAAACTTCTGATATTTTTCGTTATCCAAACATGGGTCAGACTTTTCTTTACCATAGCTGGGTTCCAACGGAACATTTGAGATTTTAGCATTTTTCAAACCCATGTCTATTACTATTTTATTGATGTATCCTGTTTGGCTTATTAAAAAGTGTTCGTTGCTATGGCGATTTACATCAAGTTCAATATATTGTTTGATGGGTCCAACATTTTCGAGCTCAAACTTAAGCCCCAATGACTTGCTAGAATCATCAAAAAGTTGCAAATCTTTACTTGAAACTAACAGGCCATCAACATAAATCAGGACGAAAATCCTAGTATTCCCCATCTTTTTTGTGTATAGGCATTGATCAATTTCACTTCTTTTGAAACCAATGTCGGATAATGCTTCATTTACGATTTGATTCTATGACCTCACTTACTGCTTTAACCCCTAAATGTTTGTATTTAATTTACATACTTCATTCTGCTTACTTTCCCGTAGTTTTGATTGCACACAATCGAAGGTTAGTTCCTTTCGCTTTTCTAATGCCATGATTAAAGTGCAGTAGCTTCTCCGCAAACTGCTCAACAGCATTGCGACACTCCACTGCTCTGATAGACGTTCTCCTCCGATTGCCGCAAGCCACTCAAACAAGGAATTCATACTTGTTATATGTATGGGCTTCCACATTTCCAACCTCATCCAATCGAAGACCACAAATCTGTCTCATCAGTTGGACATTGTTGCCCAAGGTATTCCTTTCGTGATAAGCCTTCAACGCCTTCCATGCATCCCTCGTCGTGGTGGATTTTTTGATGTGCTGTATCAGACTGTCCTCAACCGACAGGGTAATGGCTGCACTAGCCTCGTCATCTTTGGAAATCCATACAGGAGTTACCGGCTCCGTCTTGACAGTTTTATATTTCCATATGAAGTAATTTTCATTTTTTAATTTCTGGAACGAAAACTTAAGCTCCCACATTTTAGAGCATATAACTTTACTTTGGGGATTCTAATTTATAAAACTTTTTATTTCTTTATAGGATTGGGCTCATAACCTGTTGTAAGACAGCGAAAGTCCAAAAAGAAAATAAATTAGAAACAAGAAATTATAAAAGCGAGTAACTTATTTCTCGAAGATTTTATTCAAAATAGTTTCTCGAAGAACATGAACGTTGAAAAATAAATTATAAGAAAAAGACAGGGAGTGAATAGGATTTATTTTATAGTGGTAAAAAAAAGAAAAATGGATGCGTTCAAATATTATAAGGTTTGGTCAATAAAGTACGTTTGAAACTTCAACAAATCTCCACTATTTTTCTCTACAACAATCAATTTACTAACTCAGCTTTTAGGTTGAGAAACTTTTTCTATTACCAGGGTCTTTTCAAATTTGTCTAATGTCACCATTATTCTCTCCTGAACTGTTAGTGGAACTCTTTTTGCAGCCAAAAAAGTTGGCTCGAATCCCGGTATTATTTTCAAATCACATAATTTTGGAAAACATCCCAGACCATCAAAAATATCAAGATTTTCCCATAAACGTTTCTCTTTTTCCGTTTCACTGGAACTATTTTTTCTTACTAAGCCAAAATCACAAGTTGGTAAACCCAAGATTGGTGTGGAATTAGTTTCTACGATGAAAACATAGCATTTGTGAAATATTTATAAACGAGCATAGCAGTCTACACTTCCCAACTGGCTTCAATAAATTACAACCGTAAGTAACAAGCACTAAATTTGCTGGTGAGATTTTGTTAGAGATTTTAAGGTAGGATATTTGCCTCTGATCCCATGTCAATTTTAAACGATGTTATACTTTCATTAACTTTAAAATTTTCAAACCACGGCGTTTTAACTTTTTCACCAATTTAAGATTCAATTGGTTGAAAGTTATTATTAGACCTTATAGACCGCAAAAATTGTAATAAAAAGAAATACAAAACTTTTATTTAAAATTTGTTTAACAGTTCTTTTTATTTAAATCCTATGTATTTCGGTTCTCAGCTGCGGAACCATAATTAGCGAGCGACACTTAAACAGTAGATCTTAAACTAGGACTAGGCGAAACAAAATACGCATCCAAACTCTTTGGTTACGCAGAAACTAACCGGGCAAAGGATCGCAAAGAACGAAAATCTAATAGCGGTAGAAAAGTCAGCTTTAGTTGGTGAAAGCAAAATTGCGTAGCTCTTTCATCCATGGAGGCAGAATTTATCGCATTAGCAATGGCTATCACAGAAGCAGTTTGGTTAAAAAGGTAACTCGAAGATATGAACGAAAGTTTCAAGGAACCCGTCCTAATATAAGGAGATAATCAAAGCTATTTGAAATTAATCTTCAGTGAAAAACTCCTCAAAATCTTCGGTTCCAACGCACATCGCTAATGACAAACCTTACGTCTAATTTTCAGAGAAGGCAAACTTGCTCGCAGCCTATTTCTCTGCCAGCTCTACGCTGTCTTACAGCAACGTTGCCCCTCCTGTACTTGAGAATGTAAACCGTCAGCTTAAGGAATATCTTGAAGATCAAAAGCTTTTTCATGACCGTCAGTATGGCTTCCGCAGCAACCGTTCCACTGGCGATCTCACCGAACAGTAGAACAAATCTTTACATCGCTTTGCTGAAAGTAAGATTATTGCTTTTGATATCTCCAAGGCAATTGATAGAGTTTGGCATGAAGCTCTCTTATCGAAAATGCGTGCCTTTGTGATTGATGATACTCTTGTTCGTTGGATTATGAGCTATCTTCTGGACTGTTCAATACAAGTTGTATTGGACGCATTCAAGTCTGATTCCCACAAAATAAATGCTGGTGTGCCCCAGGGCTCTGTTCTTTTCTCATTCCTCATTTATACTGTTATAGAGTAGAAGCTTTTTGAATGAAGAACTACAACTTATGTGTACTTCCACCAATCTCATAGGTTGGAGTAATAGCTATTTCACGGGGCCAACCCGATCATCAGACTCTTCAGTGCTGCTTTATCGCTTTTATGTTCAATTAATTCGAAAAACCTTTTTGGTCCCGAGCTGGGTTTGAACCTTGAATAAGCGATCTAGCGTTTGCAAAAGCCGACGTACTACAAATCGCACTATCGCAGCCACATGATAAGCAGGAGAATCATTTGGCAGTTTTCTTACCAACTTAAGAAATGCAGGTGAAGGCTGTGA
This sequence comes from Platycheirus rosarum, assembly GCA_963971375.1. Taxonomy (NCBI): domain Eukaryota; kingdom Metazoa; phylum Arthropoda; class Insecta; order Diptera; family Syrphidae; genus Platycheirus; species Platycheirus rosarum. The sequence goes on from OZ020507.1 coordinate 128,092,925, forward strand.
ATTTATAGAGAAGGATAAATTATTATGAGATTATATCATCAAGGGACTGACCGATGAAGTCCTTAAGAATAAACTAATGGAAGCAGCAAATGCGGACTTAACAACAGCCATCAATGAATGCATAAGTCCCGAAGTTTTTTTTTAGATACTTCTTCACAAGAAGCAGCCAATTTATGGGAAATAAATAAATTTAAGTATTCAAATAAGTATCAACATAAGAATTATATTAATATGCCTTATAATAATTTTGTTTATAAACACACTTCTTTTTGTAAGAATTCGTTTAATTTGTCACAAAACAAAGTGAACTGCGATCGGTGTCTTTCAGTTCATCCAAAAACAAAGTACACAGCACATGGGATGCTTTGTAAACAATATAACTATTTGGCATGCAGAAAAATTAAGTTCTTAAATAATGTAAAAACTAATGAGATAGTTACAGGCGAACCAAATTTACAAAGAGATGAAAGTGACGACGTAAGTGATATTTGTGAAGTTTTATTTTTTGACAACATTGAATCTTCCTTTTATTCTCAAATTAAATCGTTATTATAGCCGAGTTAGTGGTCAAATTCATTGGTTGAAAGTTATTATTACACCTTATTGACCGCAAAAATTTTAATATAAAAGAAATACAAAACTTTTGTTTAAAATTTGTTTAACAGTTTTTTTTATTTAAATCCTATGTATTTCGGTTCTCAGCTGCGGAACCATAACTACCGAGCGACACTAAAACAATTAATTGTTTTTGTAGTTGTTTAACTGTCACTCGCTGATGATGGTTCAACAGCTGAGAACCGAAATGCATACTATTAAAATAAAAAGAACTGTTAAAAAAATGTTAAACAAAAGTTTTTTATTTCTTTTTATTAAATTTTTTGCGGTCAATAAGGGATAATAATAACTTTCAACCAATTAATTTGACCACTAACTCGGCTATAATATCGATTTAATTTGTGAATAAAATGTTGTGAATCAATGTTGTCAAAAAATAAAGCTTCACAAATATCACTTACGTCATCACTTTCATCTCTTTGTAAATTTGGTTCGCCTGTAACTATCTCATTAGTTTTTACATTATTTAAGAACTTAATTTTTCTGCATGCCAAATAGAAATGACCTAGCTGCTTATATTGTTTACAAAGCCTTCCATGTGCTGGGTACTTTGTTTTTTGGATGAACTGAAAGACACCGATCGCAGTTCACTTTGTTTTGTGACAAATTAAACAAATTCTTACAAAAAGAAGTGCGTTTATAAACAAAATTATTATTAGGCACATTAATATAATTCATATGTTGATACTTATTTGAATACTTAAATTTATTTATTTCCCACAAATTGGCTGCTCCTTGTGAAGAAGTATCTAAAACAAAACTTCGGGATTTCTGCATTCATTGATGGCTGTTGTTTAGTCCGCATTTGCTGTTTCCATTAGTTTATTCTTAAAGACTTCATCGGTCAGTCCCTTGATGATATAATCTCATAATAATTTATCCTTCTCTATAAATTCACAGCCTTCACCTGCATTTCTTAAGTTGGTAAGAAAACTGCCAAATGATTCTCTTGCTTATCATTTGGCTGCGATAGTGCGATGTGTAGTACGTCGGCTTTTGCAAATGCTAGATCGCTTATTCAAGGTTCAAACCCAGCTCGGGATCAAAAAGGTTTTTCGAATTAATTGAAATTAAAAGCGATATAGCAGCACTAAAGAGTCTGATGATCGGGTTGGCCCCCGTGAAAAAGCTATTACTCCAACCTATGAAATTGGTGGAAGTACACATAAGTTGTAGTTCTTCATTCAAAAAGCTTCTACTGTATAACAGTATAAATGATGAATGAGAAAAGAATGGAGCCCTGGGGCACACCAGCATTTATTTTGTGGGAATCAGACTTGAATGCGTCCAATACAACTTGTATTGAACAGTCCAGAAGATAGCTCATAATCCAACGAACAAGAGTATCATCAATCACAAAGGCACGCATTTTCGATAAGAGAGCTTCATGCCAAACTCTATCAATTGCCTTGGAGATATCAAAAGCAATAATCTTACTTTCAGCAAAGCGATGTAAAGATTTGTTCCACTGTTCGGTGAGATATGCCATCAGATCGCTAGTGGAACGGTTGCAGCGGAAACCGTACTGACGGTCATGGAAAAGGTTTTGATCTTCAAGATATTCCTTCAGCTGACGGTTTACATTCTCAAGTACAGGAGGGGCAACGTTGCTGTAAGGCAGCGTATAGCTGGCAGAGAAATAGGCTGCGAAAGAGTGAAAGAGCTACGCAATTTTGCTTTCAACAACTCCAGCTTACTGTTCTTCCGAAGATATATCCGCTATTAGATTTTCGTTCTTTGCGATCCTTTGCCCGGTTAGTATCTGCGTAACCATAGAGTTTGGATGTGTATTTTGTTTCGCCTAGTCCTAGTTTAAGATCTACTGTGCCTTTAAGATACCTAACTTATCTCTTCAGTTAATTCCAATCTTCTGATGAGGGTTGAGAAACCTTTCTAGCGAGTATAGGGAATAAACAACATATAAAGAAGACATCCGATAAACTTTTGATATTTTTCGTTATCCAAACATGGGTCAGACTTTTCTTTACCATAGCTGGGTTCCAACGGAACATTTGAGCTTTTAGCATTTTTCAAACCCATGTCTATAACTATTTTATTGATGTATCCTGTTTGGGTTATTAAAAAGTGTTCGTTGCTATGGCGGTTTACCTTTTGTTGATCTGTTAGATATTTTTCTCTGAATGCCTTGCTCCCGCAAGTAGCTCTCCACCACGATCTGATCTAAAAAGCTTTGGCTTTTTCCCAAATTTTGCTTTCGCTGCCTTCACATACTCTTTCATACGATCAATTACTTCTGATTTGTGTTGTAACAAATAAACGACTCTAGATCGGCTATAGTCATCGACAAAAGTAAGGAAATAACGATTCCCGCTTATACTGCTTACCTCCATTGGGCCGCATTCATCTGTATGTTCTTATTCCAGAACAGCGATTGGCCTACTTACCAATTTTTTTCGGGAATGGAAGAGGAGTTGATTTTCTCTGCAGACATATCTCACAAGTATCATCTATACGGTGCTATTGATGTAAACAATTGTTCAGATGGTGTAACCAAATGCGCCTTTTGCTTTTTTATTCCAGGTACTGCTTGCATTTATTTTTGAAGTGACCTTTTAGATGACAAAAGTAATATTCTGATCCATTAGCTTTTGTTGGACGCACCTCCTTTGTCACTTTCATCGCAAGTTCATATTTTTCAACAACTGGTTTTGTCCTTCGCCTTCCCGTAGTTTTGATTGCACACAATCGAAGGTTAGTTCCTTTCGCTTTTCTAATGCCATGATTAAAATGCAGTAGCTTCTCCGCAAACTGCTCAACAGCATTGCGACACTCCTTTGCTCTGATAGACGTTCTCCTCCGATTGCCGCAAGCCACTCAAACAAGGAATTCATACTTGTTATATGTATGGGCTTCCACATTTCCAACCTCATCCAATCGAAGACCACAAATCTGTCTCATCAGTTGGACATTGTTGCCCAAGGTATTCCTTTCGTGATAAGCCTTCAACGCCTTCCATGCATCCCTCGTCGTGGTGGATTTTTTGATGTGCTGTATCAGACTGTCCTCGACCGACAGGGCAATGGCTGCACGAGCCTCGTCATCTTTGGAAATCCATACAGGAGTTACCGGCTCCGGCTTGACAGTTTTATATTTCCATATGAAGTAATTTTCATTATTTAATTTCTGGAACGAAAACTTAAGCTCCCACATTTTAGAGCATATAACTTTACTTTGGAGAATCTAATTTATAAAACTTTTTATCTCTTTATAGGATTGGGCTCATAACCTGTTGTAAGACAGTGAAAGTCCAAAAATAAAATAAATTAGAAAAAAGAAATTATAAAAGCGAGTTACTTATTTCTCGAAGATTTTATTCAAAATAGTTTCTCGAAGAACATGAACGTTGAAAAATAAATTATTAGAAAAATACAGGGAGTGAATAGGATTTATTTTATAGTGGTAAAAAAAAGAAAAATGGATGCGTTCAAATATTATAAGGTTTGGTCAATAAAGTACGTTTGAAACTTCAACAAATCTCCACTATTTTTCTCTACAACAATCAATTTACTAACCCAGCTTTTAGGTTGAGAAACTTTTTCTATTACCAGGGTCTTTTCAAATTTGCTAATGTCACCATTATTCTCTCCTGAACTGTTAGTGGAACTCTTTTTGCAGCCAAAAAAGTTGGCTCGAATCCCGTTATTATTTTCAAATCACATAATTTTGGAAAACATCCCAGACCATCAAAAATATCAAGATTTTCCCATAAAAGTTTTTCTTTTTCCGTTTCGCTGGAACTATTTTTTCTTACTAAGCCAAAATCACAAGTTGGTAAACCCAAGATTGGTGTGTAATTAGTTTCTACGATGAAAACATAGCATTTGTGAAATATTTATAAACGAGCATAGTAGTCTACACTTCCCAACTGGCTTCAATAAATTAGAACCGTAAGTAACAAGCACTAAATTTGCTGGTGAGATTTTGTTAGAGATTTTAAGGTAGGATATTTGCCTCTGATCCCATGTCAATTTTAAACGATGTTATACTTTCATTAACTTTAAAATTTTCAAACCACGGCGTTTTAACTTTTTCACCAATTTAAGATTCAATTGGTTGAAAGTTATTATTAGACCTTATAGACCGCAAAAATTGTAATAAAAAGAAATACAAAACTTTTATTTAAAATTTGTTTAACAGTTCTTTTTATTTAAATCCTATGTAGCTATTTCGGTTCTCAGCTGCGGAACCATAACTACCGAGCGACACTTAAACAATTAATTGTTTTTGTAGTTGTTTAACTGTCGCTCGCTGATGATGGTTCAACAGCTGAGAACCGAAATGCATACTATTTAAATAAAAAGAGCTGTTAAAAAAATGTTAAACAAAAGTTTTTTATTTCTTTTTAATAAAATTTTTGCGGTCAATAAGGTGTAATAATAACTTTCAACCAATTAATTTGACCACTATCTCGGCTATAATATCGATTTAATTTGTGAATAAAATGTTGTGAATCAATGTTGTCAAAAAATAAAGCTTCACAAATATCACTTACGTCATCACTTTCATCTCTTTGTAAATTTGGTTCGCCTGTAACTATCTCATTAGTTTTAACATTATTTAAGAACTTAATTTTTCTGCATGCCAAATAGAAATGACCTAGCTGCTTATATTGTTTACAAAGCCTCCCATGTGCTGGGTACTTTGTTTTTTGGATGAACTGAAAGACACCGATCGCAGTTCACTTTGTTTTGTGACAAATTAAACGAATTCTTACAAAAAGAAGTTTAGAAGTTTATAAACAAAATTATTATTAGGCACATTAATATAATTCTTATGTTGATACTTTTTTGAATACTTAAATTTATTTATTTCCCACAAATTGGCTGCTCTTTGTGAAGAAATATCTAAAACAAAACTTCTGGATTTCTGCGTTCATTGATGGCTGTTGTTAGGCCCGCATTTGCTGTTTCCATTAGTTTATTCTTAAAGACTTCATGGGTCAGTCCCTTGATGATATAATCTTATAATAATTTATCCTTCTCTATAAATTCACAGCCTTTACCTGCATTTCTTAAGTTGGTAAGAAAACTGCCAAATGATTCTCTTGCTTATCATTTGGCTGCGATAGTGCGATATGTAGTACGTCGGCTTTTGCAAACGCTAGATCGCTTGTTCAAGGTTCAAACCCACCTCGGGATCAAAAAGGTTTTTCGAATTAATTGAACATAAAAGCGATATAGCAGCACTAAAGAGTCTGATGATCGGGTTGGCCCCCGTGTAATAGCTATTAATCCAACCTTTGAAATTGGTGGAAGTACACATAAGTTGTAGTTCTTCATTCAAAAAGCTTCTACTGTATAACAGTATAAATGATGAATGAGAAAAGAATGGAGCCCTGGGGCACACCAGCATTTATTTTGTGGGAATCAGACTTGAATGCGTCCAATACAACTTGTATTGAACAGTCCAGAAGATAGCTCATAATCCAACGAACGAGAGTATCATCAATCACAAAGGCACGCATTTTCGATAAGAGAGCTTCATGCCAAACTCTATCAATTTCCTTGGAGATATCAAGAGCTATAATCTTACTTTCAGCAAACGACGTAAAGATTTGTTCCACTGTTCGGTGAGATATGCCATCAGATCGCTAGTGGAACGGTTGCAGCGGAAACCGTACTGACGGTCATAGAAAAGGTTTTGATCTTCAAGATATTCCTTAAGCTGACGGTTTACATTCTCAAGTACAGGAGGGGCAACGTTGCTGTAAGGCAGCGTATAGCTGGCAGAGAAATAGGCTGCGAAAAAGTGAAAGAGCTGCGCAATTTTGCTTTCAACAACTCCAGCTTACTGTTCTTCCGAAGATATATCCGCTATTAGATTTTCGTTCTTTGCGATCCTTTGCCCGGTTAGTATCTGCGTAACCATAGAGTTTGGATGTGTATTTTGTTTCGCCTAGTCCTAGTTTAAGATCTACTGTGCCTTTAAGATACCTAACTTATCTCTTCAGTTAATTCCAATCTTCTGATGAGGGTTGAGAAACCTTTCTAGCGAGTATAGGGAATAAACAATATATAAAGAAGACATCCGATAAACTTTTGATATTTTTCGTTATCCAAACATGGGTCAGACTTTTCTTTACCATAGCTGGGTTTCAACGGAACATTTGAGATTTTAGCATTTTTCAAACCCATGTCTATAACTATTTTATTGATGTATCCTGTTTGGCTTATTAAAAAGTGTTTGTTGCTATTTCGATTTACATCAAGTTCAATATATTGTTTGATGGATCCAAAATTTTTGAGCTAAAACTTAAGCCCCAATGACTTGCTAGGATCGTCAAAAAGTTGCAAATCTTTACTTTAAACTAACAGGCCATGAACATAAATCAGGACGAAAATCCTAGTATTCCCAATCTTTTTTGTGTATAGGCATTGATCAATTTCACTTCTTTTGAAACCAATGTCGGATAGTGCTTCATTTACGATTTGATTCTATGACCTCACTTACTGCTTTAACCCCTAAATGTTTGTATTTAATTTACATACTTCATTCTGCTTACTTTCAACTACGAAGCCTGGAGGTTGTCGCATGTAGACTGTTTCCTTTAGATCACTGCTGAGGAAAGCTGTTTTGCATTAAAATGATGTAAGTGCATTCTCCGATGACCGCAACTGCCAAAAGAACCCTCAGTTTTGAATGACAAATAACAGGAACAAACGTTTCGTCGTAGTCTATTCCATACAGCTGACAAAAACCTTACGCAAACAGACGAGCCTTGTAGATACATTTTTCTCCTCCTTCAGCTGTTTTTCGTTTGTAGACCCATTTACAACCTACTGCTTTTCTGTCAGAAGGCAAATGCACAATATCCCAACTATTGTTGTGCTGTAATGACTGCATCTCCTTCTTCATTGCACTTTTCCAGAATTCCACTTCATTGCCACCCACAGCCTCTTGTAAACTTGTTAGGTTCGTGCTTGTTTCATGCTTTTGCTTTACGACATGAACCTCGTGAATATATCTTGAAGGTGGTTTACCTTTTGTTGATCTGTTAGATATTCTTCTCTGAATGCCTTGCTCCCGCAAGTAGCTCTCCACCACGATCTGATCTAAAAAGCTTTGGCTTTTTCCCAAATTTTGCTTTTGCTGCCTCCAAATACTCTTTCATACGATCAATTACTTCTGATTTGTGTTGTAACAAATAAACGACTCTAGATCGGCTACAGTCATCGACAAAAGTAAGGAAATAACGATTCCCGCTTATACTGCTTACCTCCATTGGGCCGCATTCATCTGTATGTTCTTATTCCAGAAGAGCGATTGGCCTACAATTTTTTTCGGGAATGGAAGAGGAGTTGATTTTCCCTGCAGACATATCTCACAAGTATCATCTATACCGCCTTTGTCAATTTTGATACCTGAAGCCAAATCTTTCGTAACTATGAGCTCATTCACCTATGCATCCCTTTGACCAAGTACACGGTGCCATTGATGTAAACAATTGTTCAGATGGTGTAACCAAATGCGCCTTTTGCTTTTTTATTCCAGGTACTGCTTGCATTTATTTTTGAAGTGACCTTTTAGATGACAAAAGTAACAATCTGATCCATTAGCTTTTGTTGGACGCACCTCCTTTGTCACTTTCATCGCAAGTTCATATTTTTCAACAACTGGTTTTGTCCTTCGCCTTCCCGTAGTTTTGATTGCACACAATCGAAGGTTAGTTCCTTTCGCTTTTCTAATGCCATGATTAAAGTGCAGTAGCTTCTCCGCAAACTGCTCAACAGCATTGTGACACTCCACTGCTCTGATAGACGTTCTCCTCCGATTGCCGCAAGCCACTCAAACAAGGAATTCATACTTGTTATATGTATGGGCTTCCACATTTCCAACCTCATCCAATCGAAGACCACAAATCTGTCTCATCAGTTGGACATTGTTGCCCAAGGTATTCCTTTCGTGATAAGCCTTCAACGCCTTCCATGCATCCCTCGTCGTGGTGGATTTTTTGGTGTGCTATATCAGACTGTCCTCGACCGACAGGGCAATGGCTGCACGAGCCTCGTCATCTTTGGAAATCCATACAGGAGTTACCGGCTCCGGCTTGACAGTTTTATATTTCCATATGAAGTAATTTTCATTATTAAATTTCTGGAACGGAAACTTAAGCTCCCACATTTTAAAGCATATAACTTTACTTTGGAGAATCTAATTTATAAAACTTTTTATCTCTTTATAGGATTGGGCTCATAACCTGTTGTAATACAGCGAAAGTCCAAAAATAAAATAAATTAGAAACAAGAAATTATAAAAGCGAGTTACTTATTTCTCGAAGATTTTATTCAAAATAGTTTCTCGAAGAACATGAACGTTGAAAAATAAATTATTAGAAAAAGACAGGGAGTGAATAGGATTTATTTTATAGTGGTAAAAAAAGAAAAATGAATGCGTTCAAATATCAATTTACTAACCCAGATTTTAGGTTGAGAAACTTTTTCTATTACCAGGGTCTTTTCAAATTTGTCTAATGTCACCATTATTCTCTCCTGAACTGTTAGTGGAACTCTTTTTGCAGCCAAAAAAGTTGGCTCGAATCCCGGTATTATTTTCAAATCACATAATTTTGGAAAACATCCCAGACCATCAAAAATATCAAGATTTTCCCATAAACGTTTTTCTTTTTCCTTTTCACTGGAACTATTTTTTCTTACTAAGCCAAAATCACAAGTTGGTAAACCCAAGATTGGTGTGGAATTAGTTTCTACGATGAAAACATAGCATTTGTGAAATATTTATAAACGAGCATAGCAGTCTACACTTCCTAACTGGCTTCAATAAATTACAACCGTAAGTAACAAGCTCTAAATTTGCTGTTGAGATTTTGTTAGAGATTTTAAGGTAGGATATTTGCCTCTGATCCCATGTCAATTTTAAACGATGTTATACTTTCATTAACTTTAAAATTTTCAAACCACGGCGTTTTAACTTTTTCAACAATTTAAGATTCAATTGGTTGAAAGTTATTATTAGACCTTATAGACCGCAAAAATTGTAATAAAAAGAAATACAAAACTTTTATTTAAAATTTGTTTAACAGTTCTTTTTATTTAAATCCTATGTATTTCGGTTCTCAGCTGCGGAACCATAACTACCGAGCGACACTTAAACAATTAATTGTTTTTGTAGTTGTTTAACTGTCGCTCGCTGATGATGGTTCAACAGCTGAGAACCGAAATGCATACTATTTAAATAAATACAACTGTTAAAAAAATGTTAAACAAAAGTTTTTTATTTCTTTTTATTAAAATTTTTGCGGTCAATAAGGTGTAATAATAACTTTCAACCAATTAATTTGACCACTAACTCGGCTATAATAACGATTTAATTTGTGAATAAAAGCAAGATTCAATGTTGTCAAAAAATAAAGCTTCACAAATATCACTTACGTCATCACTTTCATCTCTTTGTAAATTTGGTTCGACTGTAACTATCTCATTAGTTTTTACATTATTTAAGAACTTAATTTTTCTGCATGCCAAATAGAAATGACCTAGCTGCTTATATTGTTTACAAAGCCTCCCATGTGCTGGGTACTTTGTTTTTTAGAGGAACTGAAAGACACCGATCGCAGTTCACTTTGTTTTGTGACAAATTAAACGAATTCTTACAAAAAGAAGTTTAGAAGTTTATAAACAAAATTATTATTAGGCACATTAATATAATTCTTATGTTGATACTTATTTGAATACTTAAATTTATTTATTTCCCACAAATTGACTGCTCTTTGTGAAGAAGTATCTAAAACAAAACTTCTGGATTTCTGCATTCATTGATGGCTGTTATTAAGCCCGCATTTGCTGTTTCCATTAGTTTATTCTTAAAGACTTCATCGGTCAGTCCCTTGATGATATAATCTTATAATAATTTATCCTTCTCTATAAATTCACAGCCTTTACCTGCATTTCTTAAGTTGGTAAGAAAACTGCCAAATGATTCTCTTGCTTATCATTTGGCTGCGATAGTGCGATGTGTAGTACGTCGGCTTTTGCAAACGCTAGATCGCTTGTTCAAGGTTCAAACCCACCTCGGGATCAAAAAGGTTTTTCGAACTAATTGAAAATAAAAGCGATATAGCAGCACTAAAGAGTCTGATGATCGGGTTGGCCCCCGTGAAATAGCTATTACTCCAACCTATGAAATTGGTGGAAGTACACATAAGTTTTAGTTCTTCATTCAAAAAGCTTCTACTGCATAACAGTATAAATGAGGAATGAGAAAAGAATGGAGCTCTGGGGCACACCAGCATTTATTTTGTGGGAATCAGACTTGAATGCGTCCAATACAACTTGTATTGAACAGTCCAGAAGATAGCTCATAATCCAACGAACAAGAGTATCATCAATCACAAAGGCACGCATTTTCGATAAGAGAGCTTCATGCCAAACTCTATCAATTGCCTTGGAGATATCAAGAGCAATAATCTTACTTTCAGCAAACGATGTAAAGATTTGTTCCACTGTTCGGTGAGATATGCCATCAGATCGCTAGGGGAACGGTTGCAGCGGAAACCGTACTGACGGCCATGGAAATGGTTTTGATCTTCAAGATATTCCTTAAGCTGACGGTTTACATTCTCAAGTACAGGAGGGGCAACGTTGCTGTAAGGCAGCGTATAGCTGGCAGAGAAATAGGCTGCGAAAGAGTGAAAGAGCTACGCAATTTTGCTTTCAACAACTCCAGCTTACTGTTCTTCCGAAGATATATCCGCTATTAGATTTTCGTTCTTTGTGATCCTTTGCCCGGTTAGTATCTGCGTAACTCTTTGCAAGCTTCAGTTCGAGCTCTGTAGCTTTGACAGTTCCTTTTCACCTTTAGGTAAAATTTTCGAACTTAATTCTTAAAATAACAGCTCTCCATTTCCTCGATCACGCGCTTTTCATGATCTATTTCTTCTTTCTGAGTTGCCGGTGTTCAACTTTCCTCTTCTACTCGTAGAGCGCTCGGGCAGTTCTGGTCGTTCTCTGCAGCGCCCCCTTGTATGCTTCTTAACCCTTTAACCACTGAAATCCAAATATGAAGTGTTTTGGTACGAACATTTTGGTTCTATCAAAATTTTAGGCTTAAAAACACGAAATTGAAGTCCGTTTTACAAAAAGAATTACCTGGACGCACCTGGTGGGAAAAATGAAAGTCCGTCTGTAGACGGGATTAGTGGGTTAGGTGAAAACAATAAACTGCCAGTAGTATTATAATTCAACAAAGATTTTTTTTTATTCAAAGTAATTATTCAAAATATTGCCCTAAACAAGTAAATAATGAATGATAATGAGTTATTGAGCTACATGATAATTGGTGAAAAAGTTTTTTCGTTTGGAAAAGCACAAGTGTAAGTTGCATTATCTTCTCATCAGCAGTTCAATTTTTGTCTGCATTGAGTCTCCTATACAAGATAAAGCCGTTTGTTATAGCCATGTCTAGTAAATGGTAAAAAATTCTGGTGGCCATATCTTGCGTTTTTATTTGGAGTCCACTGCGACCCATATAAGAGTCCATTCGGTCAACACCACCCATATGCGCATTGTACTGGCGGAAAATTTGCGGACAATCGACGTCATCATATATGATGCTTTCAGATATACCATAAGTGGTAGCGATGTATAAAAATTGTCAAAATACAAAATATGGTTTACAAAATTTGGCACTGTTTGCGACAACCTTATAACAACATTTCCTGTTGCTCCAATGTTTGGGGTATCGAGCAAAATGACGTCATCGTTTTTGGCTCCAGTGTATATGTCAAATCTGTACGAGTAGCCATTGCTGTCACACAAAAACCTTTACGCCTAATGGATGCGGTTTGTCTGGCAAATATTCACGTAAGTGATGAGCCATTTTGGTTGAACACATTAGTTCGTCGATACATAAACGAGCATTTTTCGGAACTGAATCAAAGCGCTCAACCAAATATGTCGAAACTTTTCTTATTTGAAAAATGGGGTCATAACCGACATGAACTTTCTTGACTCGTTTTGATTCATCGTTGAACGATAAATATTTCTGTATCTGCTCAAATTTGTTTTTTGACATGCATCTGGTATGTGTCGAAATCCGCATTCGCTCCAGTGTGCCTCAATGTTTGGGTAACGCACAATTCGACACAAAAATCGAAACCCCTATATACCGGCGAATTCCGTGCTTATCAACTTTGAATTGTGTAAAAAAATAAGAGAAAAATTCCAATGGTGTTTGCAGTGATTTCAAATCAGTTTTACTTCTGAATGCAACATCACTCACATGCAACTGCATGCTCATTTTACACCACAAGAAAAATTTAAATAAGGTCGAATATATACTGATATTCGCCAAATGACGTGCAGTGAAGCCACCAGCTGATGGAAATACTTGTGGTCCCGAGTCTTCCATACATGGTAATGGGGATCAAAGTCGTTTCTTTGGCTTTAACGGCGTCGTCACTGCTGTGGCTGCAATAGCTATTGTATCCTGAAGCGTTGCTTCCACCTCCTCATTTCGAGCTATTGTGTTCAAACTGAAGTTAACATCCAACGACAAATCAATTGCATTTACAAATGCTGAAGAGTCCATTTGTTGCAAGCAATCGGCAATGATATCATCAACATCTTCAAAGTCATCATCATTATCAATTGAATCCACAGAACTTCAATATCTTAATCACTCATGGCAGATAAATTGTTTTTTTGCTGCCTATTCCAGTTCGGATTTCTTCCGCTTCTTCGTGAAAACAAAAAAAATCATAAGCCACCTTTCCTAAGAACCGACACATTTAATTTCGGTACACAAATGACCAATAACCCGGCAAAACAACACAAAACTAAGCCACTTTAACACTAACCGCCTACAGACGGTCTTCGTACAGCACTCAAAAAACAACACATTTTTTTTCAAAAATCAAACCAGCAACATATTATCAAACAATATATTCAAACTACTTACCAACAAAAATCTGAAATGATTGAGCTTTATGAAAGTAAAAAAAAATTTAATTATAAATTGATTTCACAAAAATCTTGACGAAAATAGTCGTACTTGATAATCTATTAAACTCAGTGCATTTAAAATAGCACCGTAAGAAAGATAAGTTCAAAGACGAAAAAACGGATTTTCTGATTGAGCGCGAATTTTTGTACATTTGAATCTAATTGGATGACCGTCTGTAGACGGTGTTTAAGGGTTAATTAGCTTGCCAGCAGCAATGTCAATTAGCCTGAAACCGTTATCGGAAGTGGTGTCGTGCAAGCTGTGTTTTCCGATTGTACTACCAGGCATCTTCTCTCCTAGCTTGGCATATAAGTCGCCTATGACAATTTTAATGTCTTAGATAGGGTACTGCTCATATTTTGTCCAGGAGCTCAAAAAACATTTCTTTGTTGTCATCATCTTTTTCCTCTGTTGGGCATGAGCGCATATAAGGCTTATATTGGCAAATTAAGCCTTGATGCGGATTCTCATGAGACGCTCGTTGACACATTTGTAGCTCAAATCCTCTTGCTGGAGCCTGCCTCCAACGACGAATCCACATCCAAATAAGCGCTGTTTTTGTTGTGTATAGCAGTTGCCATAGTAAATATCGTAGTTTTTCGTTTTTCTTTTGCCCGGCTCGTCCCATCGCATTTCTTGAATGGCCGTTATGTCTGCCTTACAGCAGTCAAGGGCCTCCGCTATCTTTCCGAAATTCGTTGTCCTTATTTCGTTTGCAGGGTTCGTCATCAGTGAATCCTTCCGTAGGCGAGGCTTGTGGTTGCTTCGCAACTAGTTGTTTGGCCATGACATGACTAGTTGACATGGCCGGGAAGTAACGCCGACGGCACAACCCACAACTTCAAGGACCAGGTCCTTATTGTGACTCCAAGGACGACGAGCCGGATAAACAGCTCGTTATAGGCCTGAGCTCCGAAAAGGTCGTAGTAGCCCATATAAGGTGTTCACTAAGTAGCTCAGCTTGACTGGAACTGTAGACGCCGCCGTTGATTCAATCTAGAGAATTCTTCCGCTGCCGCCTGGATTCAAGTAGTGTCTTAGTAGTACCACTCCTCCCCTCCTCGCTTGCTGCCACCAAAAACCTTCCAAAGGAGTTAGAACCCAATCTCCAGTTGAGGTAATATGCACCCGATTTTCACCATGTGGAGGTGAGAGTGGGAGTTGATAGACAGGGGTGATTTGTGAGTGCTTGTACCCACACACATATCTACCCTTTGAAAATAGGTAACTATGTACATGCCTCCAAAAAAGTAATAATTTTTAATGAAAATGGATTACCGATTTATTCGAAATTGATGAACATTTTGCGAATACCTGGTTAAACTATTCCAAAGATACTAATTTTTCTCGTGAATTTTTTGAATCGAAACGCATAGCTTTATGGAGAAATTACTAAGATTACGATCCCCCTCCAACTGGTAGTTAATTGACTTGGAATTCGAAAGTTCTTAAAGTTCTATTAGAATTAATTGGCCTTACTAACAATTCACTAAAGTTCACAATAAGGTTAAAATAAGGTACAGAGCTTAACATATTTTCTACCAATGACCATTAGGTTTACAAATCATCACACAAAATAACGATTTTAACCCCAAAAATGTAATGTTAACTGAACGAGTGCCTTTGAAACATGTTTTGTAGTTTTTCTAAGTCAATGTTTTTTTTTTTAGACTGTGTGTGTTATTCTTAAGTGTCATGTATTAAAAATAAAAATAAAACATAAACATGTAGGAATCCAAAACCCTGCATTATAGATAAGTTTATTTTGAATCATTTTTTTAGTATAAATAGTATAATGTAATACTTTGGAGACCGCAGACGTGACGCCTACATAGAGATACACCACCGACGTGACGCAGCGCATTCCAGTCCAGTCATAGGAAGATCATATAGTAAAGCAACGATGCAACTTCACTCAGATCGGATTGCATTCCAATTTGAGTGCAGTTAACTAACAATTATTCGACATACGAACTATATTACACACGAATTGTGACCTAGTTTGTATGTCGTTAAATACTGGCATAATGGCTGGACTGGCAAAAAAGATAGAGGAGTCTTTTTCGAGAAGTCAAAGAAGTAACATCGCGTTGTGGCGTGGTGGTCTGCGAAGTAATTAAGTAAAATTCAAGTTGTAATTCAAAAGTAAAAATGTTTAAAATTAATTAAGTAATAAAAACACAAAATTGTAAAAAAAAGGAACGAGACTTTTGCATTGTCCTTAGCGTCTAAAGATCCTATATGGGGTTTCAACCGGAATTATCCGCGATTTTATTCTAAAAAGGTTTAAAGATCTAAGGATTTAAAGTCGATTTTTTTTGTGATGTTTGTGTACTGCCAAGTTGTAAGAATTACGTCGTTTGTTAAGTTGAATAAAGCTATGTCGTTTGCCAAGTTGTAATAGTTACATGTCGTGTGTAAAGTTGAAAAGTTATGTCGTTTGCCACGTTGAAATAGTTACGTCGTGAGTTAAGTCGAAATAGTTAAGACGGGGGTTAAGTTGATTTACATAAACGTATTTTCGAGTGATTTTCATGGACGAGTTATTAAATCTGACCACACGGGTGCTTCAAAATTTCCTCAAAAAGAAAAAATTATCCTACCGATACAACATAAAGGCAGATTTAGTATATAGGATACGCCGTGAATATAAAAACATAACATTGGAAGAAGTTATCACTGTAGGGGAAATTGAAGACGAAGAGCAAAAGAGTAAAGCGGACGGGGAAGAATCGGAAGACAAGAAGGAAATAAACGAAAGCGCACCTCAGAACGACGAAAACCAAGAGGAAGACACAAATATGTCGAATGAAAATACTTTCGTGTTTTGGGACGTAGAAGATTCGCTTGACCATTTCTCAGGGGAATCAGGAAAAAAATGGGAAATATGGATTAAAGATTTTGAGGAAATGGAACGACATTCAAAAATTTCTGTATGTAAAGAGGCTGCTAAAAGGAGCTGCAGGACTCGCGATCGAGGCAAAATCTGGAGTATCCAGCTATGCGATATTGAAAAGTACGTTGGAAGCAGAATTCAAAACCACTAGGACGGGAATAGACATACACCGTGCCCTAGAAGCACGTAAGAAAAAAAATACAGAAAGCTTGTTAAAATACGTATATTCAATGCAGCAAATCGCAAATGAAGGGGCCGTCGACGAAGCATCGTTGGTAGAGTACACACGAAACGGAATTCCAGACTCGGTTTACAACAAGACCATTTTATAATACGAAGCAACGAGTTTAGAGCAGCTGAAGAAAAAGCTGGAATGCTATAAAAAGATGAAAAAGTGTATGCCGACACAGAGTGTAAAGAGAAATAATATCAGACCTTCACCCCCGGTAAGAACAGTGCCTGCAAACGCATTCGGACCAGCAAGACGATGTCACAATTGCGGTTCACTATCACATTTGGCAGTAACCTGTCCATGCTTCGTCAAATTGTCCTGCGAAGAATGAGTCTCCTTCAACATCTAGAGGTATAAGTCACAATAATCGTATCGAGTCGGACGGAAACCACATTCTAGTAAGAATAAAAGGTAAGCCCTATTACGCTTTCGTTGACAATGGAAGCGATGTGCCCATTATTCATAAATCGCTCCAGGAGAAGACAGGAGAACAATTCATGGAGCTCTTGAGTCGTGTTTAGTAGAGATGGATATTGATGGTGAAAACATTGGATTCGATCACAGGTAGTACCCGATAGATGGATTCCAGATGAGATTCTTCGGGGAAGAGACTTTAAGAAACGTGGAAATGATTATCAACCATAGTAAAATAAAAATCGTTACGAACGTAGGTGCTTCAAAAGAAAGCACAAAAAAGGAATACCAATTGGTAGAAAACGATATTTTTCAGATAGAATGGTTCCAAGAAAATGACAAGAAGCCAAAGCTAAAGATAGGAAACGAAGAGTACAGAAAAACTGTGAATGACATCGTTAATTCATACGCACCGAAGAGACTTAACAAGTCGTGCATACAAGTGAACATCGTGCTGACGGACGATGTCCCAGTTTTTCGTAGAGCACGGAGACTGGCAATCCCTGAAAAAGAAGCAGTTAACAAACAGGTAAAAGAGTGGTTGGACGAAGGAGTGATTGTACCTAGTAAATAAGAATATGCTAGCCCTATAGTTTTGGTGAAGAAGTAGGACGGAGGACACAGGCTATGTTTCGACTATCGGGAATTAAATAAAAAAATTATAAAAGATAGATTTCCGATGACGTTCATGGAAGAAGTATTCGAACCACTACACGATGCGAGGGTGTTCATTACATTGAATCTAAAAGACGGATTTTTCCATGTGGACGTTGCAGAGAAAAGCAGAAGATACACAGCATTCGTAACACCGGACGGACAACACGAGTTTTTAAAGGTACCATTTGGATTATGTAATTCACCGGCAACTTTCCAGAGATTCATCAACCAGATCTTCCATGGATTGGTGTTGCAGAAATATCTACTGATTTACGTGGACGACATTATCATTTTCGCTAAAACCGAAGACGAAGCATTAGAGAAGTTGAAGGTGGTGTTTAAAGTTGCAGAGGAGTATGGATTAAAAATCAAATGGGAGAAATGTAACTTCATGTGGTAGGTAACGGAAGTATTAAGCCGTCGGAGGAAAAAATCAAGGCAATGCAAAAATTCCCCGCACCAAATAACGTGAAGCAAGAACAGAGTTTTTTGGGGTTAACTGGGTTCTTCAGGAAATTTATTTTAAATTATTCTAAGATAGCTAAGCCAGATTTGATGAAAAAGAAATTACTGCATTTAATTTATTAAGGTCTTGTCCTTGCAGTGAGCCAGTACTGAAGCTTTTCAATCCGAGTTTGCCTACAGAACTCCATACGGATGCAAGTATAGAGGGATACGGAGGTGTGCTGCTACAAAAACACGATGACGGTAACCTTCACCCAACATTTTTCTGAGTTTCAAAACGAGCAAGCCGGAAAGAAAGTTCACCAGCTACGAACTAGAAGTCCTTGCAATCATGAAATGCCTTGCAAAGTTGAGGATATATCTTCTAGGGCTGGAATTCATAATAGTAACTGATTGTAAGGCATTTGAGGCGACGATGAAGAAGAAGGACCTATGCCCGTGAGTAGCCAGATGGGCGATTATGCTGCAGGAGCATTCAATGAAGGTTATACATCGAGCAGGAAAGGCAATGGGGCATGTGGATGCTTTGAGCAGGTATCCGGTGATGATGAGGATCGAGGATGGACTGATACATAGAATCAAGGATGTACAAAGTGAAAATGAATATTGCCAATTAATTTTTAATGTCATTGCAGCTAAGGGAACCTACAAGAAATATGAGGTTAGAAGTTGTTTGCTATATAAGTTCGAGGAGGGTGCACACTTGCTAATGGTACCAAAAACGATGCAGAAGGAAATCATTCAGAGTATTCACGCCCAAGGACACCAGAGTGCTCGGAAAGTGGAAGCTATAGCGAAACAAGACTATCATATAACGAAGCTTAAGAAATGTGTCGAAAACGTCATTGCAAACTGTGTACCATGCATACTGGTAGGAAGGAAGAACGGTCGGTTGGAAGGATTATTACACCCAATTGAGGAAGTGACCTACCGCTTCACACGTTACACATCGATAATATAGGTCCATTACCCTCAACTAATAAATGTTACAATTATTTATTTGTAGTGGTCAACGCGTTTACCAAGTTTACCTGGATATACCCAGGAAAGACAAAATGTGAGGTGGCGATAAAGAAGCTGGAAGCGCAAAGTGTAAGTTTTGGGAACCCTGCAAGATTGATTTCGGATAGAGGCACAGCATTCACAGCGAATGCGTTTAAGGAGTATTGCGATCCAATGAATATTCATCACATACTAACAACCACTGGAGTACCGAGGGGCAACGACCAAGTGGAGAGAATAAATAGGGTCATAATTGGACTGCTTTCCAAAATAACTTTAAAGGAACCCACCAGATGGTACCAGCACGTAGGTCAAGTACAAACGGCGATAAACTCAACAATATCTAGGAGCACGAAAATAAGTCCCTTCCAGCTCATGTTTGGAACTCTCATGCGGACGGCAGAGGATATAGAGATGAAAATTCTATTAGAAGAGGCAATGTTGGACGAGTTTGAGACTACCAGAGCCGAGACGAGAAAGAAGGCAAGAGAAGAAATATCAAAGGTCCACATGGAGAATCAAAGGACTTATAATCGAAAACGTAAAGCGGCAAATGAGTATCAAGTAGGCGAACTGGTGGCTATCAAACGAACGCAATTTGGAACTGGATTAAAACTACATACTGAATACTAGGGGCCCTATGAAGTGACGAATGTGAAACGCAACGAGCGCAATGAAGTCAAGAAAGTGGGGCAGCATGAAGGACCAAACGTCACCAGTACAGCAGCCGACTACATGAAACCGTAGTTGAGAACGAACAACGAAGATGAAGAAAGCGACGCAGAAGAAAACTTAGAAGACTTCGCCTGAGGACAGTGGATTTTTAAGGATGGCCGAATGTAGGAACCCAAAACCCTGCATTATAGATAAGTTTATTTTGAATAATTTTTAAGTATAAATAGTATAATGTAATACTTTGCAGACCGCCGACGTGACTCCTACATAGAGATACACCGCCGACGTTGCATGGATTGGTTTCATAATAGGAATGTGAGGAGTCGGCTGGATAATAAGCTTGGTGACAAAGGCATGGGGTTGGTACCGACTCATGTCACGGATGTATCTCTGGGACTTAATTTAAAGGAAAAAAGCGAATGAGGCATAATGGGTGGACTGGCAAAAAAGATTGAGGAGTCTTTTTCGAGAAGTCAAAGAAGTAACATCGCGTGGTGGCGTGGCGGTCTGCGAATTAATTAAGTAAAATTCAAGTTGTAATTCAAAAGTAAAAATGTTTAAATTTAATTAAGTAATAAAAACACAAAATTGTAAAAAAAAGAACGAGACTTTTACATTGTCCTTAGCGTCAAAAGATCCTACATACATTTATACATTTCCAATTATATACAAAATTATTTCTTTGCTTTATTCATCTTCTTATTACTAGGTTTTTGTTTCTTGGGTGAATCTACTTCATTGAGAATGTCTTTTAAGATTTTACTCTTCTTTTTGTTGTAAACTTTTTTATTTGTAAATAAATTTTGGGATTTGTCAAGTTTACGAGCTATAACCGTTTGAAGTTAGAGCATTGATTTTTTAAACAAAATCGGTTTTTCGGCTCCTGAGGGCGTAATAAGCGTTTGGGCGGGTCGGGTGTTGGTTCTGCAGAAAGGTCTCTTCCCCACCTATCTGCTGCTGCCAAAATAAATTTTGGGATTTTTCAAGTTTACGAGCTATATGCGAGTTGTTTCTTTTCAGATTTTTTTTCAGCTTTCACCATAGTTTTCGATTATTTGCGCGATGCTTTAAAGGAAACAAAATAAATAAAGCAACTTGGAAGATATTTTTTGCACTCAGGTTAGTTGTATCATTTTGGGTGAAAAATGTAATGGCTCGTCCTGGACGACCAGCTGTGCCGGTTCGACCGATACGGTGAATACCCTAAAACTTATTGGAATGAATTTTGAAAACAAAATAAATATATTCTTAGGATAGTATGCATAACCTTTTGGTTTAGTGCTAGAAAAAGAATGTTAATCTTCAAAGCTTAAAAACTCACGTTGGCTATTCGCAACAGGGGTTGATTTTCCAATGTCTTTCCAGAAATAGAACTCAAACGGTTCCTGTCAAGTATCAAAGTCTTTAGGCTTTTGACCCCAATACAAAGTCGTCAGATATATTTATATATATATAATTGTCTGCGTTCTTAAAATTGGCCGGGGAAAGGAGTTTTTTTTTCAAATTTTTAATGAAGCTGTCGTCACATCCAGTACTTATGTGTACTACCACCAAGTTCATTGGTTGCAGTTATATCTATTTCACGGGGGCCAACCCGATCATCAGACTCCTTTAGTGGTTGTTAATCGCTTTTTATGTTCAATTAATTCGAAAAACCTTTTTAGTCTCGAGCTGGGTTTGAAACTTAAACAAGCGATCCAGCGTTTTGCGAAAGACGACATACTTCACATCGTACCATCGCAGCCACATGAGAAGATGTTCTCAGAACAGGTTTTGCTGGTTTATCAAATTACATTGAACCGACTAGCACTTTTATTAGTTCACACAAGTTTTGTTGTTGTTTATTCGATTTTCTTCCTTTTTCCCCGCTCTATTTATAAGCCAACAATTTGTATGGATTCATATATAATGAGGGAGAAGAGGTGAATGAAGTTGACACTAACCAAGTATATTTTATTAGAATTAATGTGTTTTTATGCGTTTGCAACATTAGCAACTAGGTTGCTGTCGCAAATACTGCTACAATAGAAGTTTTTTTTATGAAGAACAACAATTTATTACCACCAAATTCATAGGCTGGAGGATGAACCAGCAAAGCCTGTTCTGAGAATATGCTTATCACGTAGCTGAACCTGGAACAATTACAATACTATTGGCATTTTTTTGGCATATCAATCCTTTTAATTTCCACATTATTGTATACTTAAACAAACAAAATCAAATTATACCTACGATTGTAGGAACAACATAAAGAAATGCAAACAACAATTACCGTGGAAAGGGAAAACCCCATCCCAAAACTTAGGGTAGTAAAAATAGAAGCCATTCCCTGGCGACGTTTGATTTGATTGATTAAACGCCACTCAAATTTACACACAATTCTCATACCATTCTCAATCATTTGAAACGATGACGAGTGTAGGTGATTATGTTATAGGTGATGTCGGTATTTAAGCCATATATTTTATGACCAATTTGTCATTCGTTTACAAGAGGCAGAATTTATATCAGTTTGTTTAATAATCAAATAAAGAAACAAAAAAGAAACAAATATATGTAATTAATTTATGCAAAGAAATTTATTCAAGTCAACAAAAAAATATTTTGGCACAGAATGTTGATAATAAAAAAATCATGGTTTTATTAAAAATTAAAGCAGTGTACTGTAAATATCTTCCAAATGCAAATATTTCAAGTGTACTAATACACAATTTAGCAAGTTTGTTTACATACAAACAATTAAGCTTGAAACTACAGAATTAATAATTTTTTATGTATGCAACAAATTATACATAATATATTAAACTACAAAAAAATATTATTAATTATACGTTCTATTGTTTCAAGAGATTTTTCTTCTACCAAAAATGAGCGATGATTTCCTTCAACTGTCAAAACATCTACTGCATTTTCACATACCTAGAAGAAAAAAACACTGTATCCATAGCTAATACTTTGCTTAATATTTACCTCAGACAATCCGTAGTCTTCTTCGAGCTTAGCATAATTTTCGGCAGGTTTAATCAATGTGACATTACACCGGACCTTCGATGTTGGCTTGAATGAATCTGCAGCCTTAATTTTTTTCCAGAATGTAACAGCCGCCTGTTTTATCTATAAAAGAAATTTATATTAAACAATACTTAATATTACATATTACTATCTTCTTTTAATATATAAAAATCTCGTGTCAGTGTTTGTGGTCGTACTCCTCCAAAACGGCTTGACCGGTTTTTATGAAATATTTGGTAGGCAAGAGAATAGGTCGTAAAGTATATTTCAAACCACTGCACTGATGAGATGGTGTCCATAAATGCAGACATTGTTTTCCTAATTTTTCGACGAAATTTTTGTTTTGTGTTTTATATAAATTTGACTACAAACATAATAATTTTCCCGCTCTTACCCCTAACAACCATATTTTTATCGCGATTTTAGAATTTTTGTATGAACAATATAAAATGAATTTTACTGTAGTTCGTTTTAAAACAGAACGAAATTATTTATAATGTTGATTGACAAAAGTTGTCGCGTCGATTTGATATTTTATTTTGAATTTGTTTTGTATCATAACGCAGTGCCTGAAAAAATTGTTATTAATTGACAAAAAGTTGTAAGTGTTTTGTGACTGTAAGAAGTTGGTAAAATATTAAAGAAAAAAAATGTCTGCATACCGTTATTCATGAATAGGTACATCAATTTTGATCTACGTATTACAGTGAATAATGCCAGGAAGACGCAAAAGCGGCCCATTTGGGCCATCGATCGAATAAGACACCAAACATGCGAAATAGTAGAGCGGAAAGAAGAAACGAACAAATTCAAATATATAATGAAAATACGCAGGTCGGCAGGTCTTGAAAAAAAACAAGAACTTCAAATCGATACCCACAACCTTTCAATTGATTTCAAAGCCGCGTACGACAGTATTTATAGAGACGAGTTATATAGAGCTGTTGGATGCTGTATGAATAGGGTAGGCACTGAACGGCATCAAACGGGTGATGCACAGTTGCTGCAACTATCTCGTACACATCAATTGTGCTTATTTTACCTCCCCGCGGTAACCACCGGGTACTAGTCTGTCCATCCGGACATTCCTGCTAAACTTATAAGCGCGAGTTTTGAACACAGAAAAAAAAACAACACTATAATGCTCCGCTTTAATGACTGATCTGATCGATTCGCAGAAGTCTGGCACGAGCCCCTTAGAAAGAGGACGTACGGCGGATGAGCCAAACCAACTGGACCAACGGTGGTCAACAGTCAACGAAGCACACGCCCTAATGAGCTACTTCGACGTATTTGGAGATCAGGTCATTGGGACCATTCAATGCAAGTCAGGGCATTGAAGTAGAGATGGTGGCGGACGAACCCTTAATGGGCCAACGGCAGCGTTCGTATCACCGAAGTTGGTTACTGACTCAGGATTCTCCGGTTTCTTTTGTCCAAGGAATCCAACAAAGGACCTGGCCTCCAGGTTGGGGGTTGTGCGTGGGGTTAGCAACCCTGCCATGGAAAAAAAAAGTTGCAAAGCGACCAATAGCCTCGGAAAGGACGGAATGTTAGAACTCTTAACAGATCACGTGCAGCCAAACAACTAGCGGAGGCCCTAGACTGCTAGAGAGCATGAATTACTGCCATCCAGGAAGTGCGACGGGATGGGCCGGGCAAAAGGAGGATGAAAAACTGTGACGTGTACTACGGTGATTGTGCAAGAAGACCACAGGGTTTGTTTGGGTGCGGATTCGTCATAAGCGGT
Organism: Platycheirus rosarum; assembly: GCA_963971375.1. Classification (NCBI taxonomy): domain Eukaryota; kingdom Metazoa; phylum Arthropoda; class Insecta; order Diptera; family Syrphidae; genus Platycheirus; species Platycheirus rosarum. The sequence goes on from OZ020507.1 coordinate 128,117,624, forward strand.
AGACTTAGGCAAGAAGTCTTGGGCTTTCGACACGTAAGTGAGCGACTTGTGACAATCCGTATCAAGGCTAACATTAGCCTAATATGCACTCATGCCCCCACAGAGGACAAAGATGACGCCACCAAGGATGACTTCTATGAGCTCCTCGACAAAACGTATGAGCAATGCTAGGCGATTTTAACGCCAAAATATGTAAAGAGGAAATCTTTGGTAGGACTGTCGGAAAATATAGCCTACACGACACAACATCTGAAAACGGACTTATCAGCGGCACATAACGTCACCATTGCAAGCACACGGTTTCCTCATCTCGATATACACAAAGGGACTTGGCGACACCCAGATCAAAGAACCGTCAATCAGATTGATCACTATGCGATCGATGCAAGACACGCCTCCAGTATCTTGGATGTTCGCACCTTCCAAGCAGCTAACATTGACTCGGATCACTACCTTGTTGCAGCAAAGGTAAGAATGCGAATAACCCGAACTCCACAACAACGGAGTAATACTGTGAGGAAGTATGACGTCGGAAAGCTGCAATCGCAAGAAACCGCCAGAATCTATGCCGATCGAATATCCCGTAACCTGTCAAGAAATCCAGTACCGCCAGCATCAAGTGCCGAAGACCAGTGGCAACACTGACAACAAGCCATCAGAGATGCCATAACTGATGTGCTAGTTTTCACCAGACCACCACCACGAAACCTCTGGTTCGATGACGAATGCAGGCAGGCCCATGCTGCCAAACAAGAGGCATTTAAAGCGGCAAAAGAAAGACGAGCTCCTCACGAGCTCTACGAGCAAAAAAGACGGGAAGAACACCGGCTTCTCCAAAAGAAAAAGAGAGAGCATGAGAAGCGCGCGATCGAAGATATTGAGAGATGCTACTCCAGAAACAACGTGCGTAAGTTCTACCAACAGGTAAAAAAAACTTGCCAAGGAAAAAAAACCCGCACAGAAGCCTGTAGATAGGAATGGAAACCTCGTAGTAGTTACAGTCGGTGCTGAGTACATGGATGGACCATTTCTGCAGACTGTTAAATGGCGAAGAAGACCAAAATCCTGCTGTCAGGCAGAATGAACCATTCAACATGGACGATGACAGACAAAACTTCCGTCCACCTCACCAAAATGAAGTAAGGATAGCAATATCTAAACTAAAAAAACAACAAAGCTGCTGGACCCGACGGACTACCCACCGAACTTTTTAAAGCGGCCGGAGATGACCTGGCGGAGTGCATACACCAACTAATCTCTAAAGTTTGGTCAGAAGAGAGTTTACCTGATGGGTGGAACCTCAGCATCGTTTGACCGATCCACAAGAAAGGAGACCTTCTAAACTGTGCCAACTATAGAGAAATAAGTCTCTTGAATATCGCCTACAAGATCCTCTCTGCCGTACTATGTGAACACGTGAAACCTTTCGTCAGGAACCTGATTGGCCCCTATCAGTGTGGTTTCAGACCAGGACAGTCCACAATCGATCAAATGTTCACGCAACGGCAGATCCTGGAAACTACCCAAGAATTCCAAATCGATACCCACCACCTCTTTATCGATTTCAAGGCCGCGTACGATAGCATTTATAGAAACGAGATATAAAGAGCCATGTCAGGTTTTGGCATCCCCACAAAACTCGTCCGACTGTGGAGGATGACGATGGAGAACTCTCGCTGCTCCGTCAAGGTTGGAACTGACCTCACAGAAGCTTTTGACGTCAAAAAAGGATTCCGACAAGGTGATGCGCTGTCGTGCGATTTCTTCAACTTAATACTTGAAAAAATTATAAGAAACTCGCAAGTCAATTGTAGTGGGACAATTTTTTTCAAGTCTGTGCAATTGCTAGCATACGCTGACGACATAGACATCATTGGCAGAACTCGGCGAGCTGTCACTGGAACGTTTGCTAGCATTGAAGAACCTGCTGTCCACAAAAAGGGACACACAACACTGGCGGATTGGACAAAACATTACAATAGACAGGTACAGCTTTAAGGTAGTTAGGGACTTTGTGTACCTCGGATCAGCTATAACATCTGACAACATCTCGTCAGAAATAAAGCGAAAAATTACTCGTGCCAATCGCTGTTTCTATGGGCTAGGAAGGCAATTGAGTAGCAAAGCCCTCTCTCGAAAGACAAAGGAGACTCTGTATAAGACCCTAATCATTCCAGTCCTGCTCTATAGCGCCGAGGCATAGACTCTATCTAAAGCGGATGAAGATATGCTTAGTCGTTTCGAGCCCCATCTGCGTTAACGGGCTTTGGAGGAGAAGGTTCAACCAAGAACTATACGAGCTGTACAGCGACATTGACCTGGTAAAAATACGCATATCACGTTTAAGATGGCTAAGTCATGTAGAGCGAATGGACAACAATGCTCCGGCTCGCAGGATCTTCGATTCCATCCCAGAGGGTAGACGCAGTCAAGGAAGACCTCGCCTTACGTAGCGCGCTCAAGTGGAGGCAGCTAGCTGGCTGGAGAGGCATGTTGGTTGAGGCCCAGGTTCCTACCGAACTGTAGCGCCCCCTAAGTAAGTAAACTAGTATATAGAGCAATGTGCAGTTTTGTAGTCCTTGCCAAACACATAGCCCTGTGTAAATTGAAGATGAAAAACGCACGCTGTTCCAATTAAGATTGGTAAAGACCTCGTTGAGAAGCCAAAAAAGGATTTAGACAAGGCGATGCGCTGTCGTGCGACTTTTTAAATATCATACTTAAAAGAATAGTGCAGAACTCTCACTCCAACACCAACGTGCCAAGAAATCCAGTACCGCCAGCATCAAGTGCCGAAGACCAGTGGCAACACTGACAACAAGCCATCAGAGATGCCATAACTGATGTGCTAGTTTTCACCAGACCACCACCACGAAACCTCTGGTTCGATGACGAATGCAGGCAGGCCCATGCTGCCAAACAAGAGGCATTTAAAGCGGCAAAAGAAAGACGAGCTCCTCACGAGCTCTACGAGCAGAAAAGACGGGAAGAACACCGGCTTCTCCAAAAGAAAAAGAGAGAGCATGAGAAGCGCGCGATCGAAAATATTGAGAGATGCTACTCCAGAAACAACGTGCGTAAGTTCTACCAACAGGTAAAAAAAACTTGCCAAGGAAAAAAAACCCGCACAGAAGCCTGTAGATAGGAATGGAAACCTCGTAGTAGTTACAGTCGGTGCTGAGTACATGGATGGACCATTTCTGCAGACTGTTAAATGGCGAAGAAGACCAAAATCCTGCTGTCAGGCAGAATGAACCATTCAACATGGACGATGACAGACAAAACTTCCGTCCACCTCACCAAAATGAAGTAAGGATAGCAATATCTAAACTAAAAAAACAACAAAGCTGCTGGACCCGACGGACTACCCACCGAACTTTTTAAAGCGGCCGGAGATGACCTGGCGGAGTGCATACACCAACTAATCTCTAAAGT